>DWQL01000266.1:0-17085 GCA_018231265.1 Noctuana haematospila | reverse complement strand
CACACTCAACTTTGTTTACTGGTAATTCTTTATTTTTAAGTTTAGTATATAATCTATCTGTGACAGATGCTACTATATCAGCTCTCTGATTATTGTCATATACGATTGGTACAGAAACTATTTTGTCATCATCAGTACTTTGAGTTTCATCTAAATATACTTCGCTAAGGCTTTGAGTGACATTAGGTAACCATGAACTCTGGCCTGGCTGCATCGTTTTATCTATTGATAGTACTTCTTGCGACTTGTATTGTCTTCGAGTATTTTTTTCAGAGGCGATTACTTTTAAGTCACTACCACTGCTTGTTCTTTCTAAAGCTGGTCCAAAAATCTTATCTACTTCTTTACTTATTTCTTTACTTACGTCTATATTTTTATCCATTGCAATAATATCTGAACTACCACTAGCTACAGATGAAGGGTTTGATTTTAAGTTAGAAGCGTCACCTTTTGGATACGATGTGCTCATTAAGTTCCCTATCTTTACTTCTGTTTCTACTACGTTTGGTAAATTTATTTTTATCAGGTTCCAATGGCCATCATCGTAAATAATTTTTCCAGTTTCAGGAACCTAAAACAACAAAAAAAATTATTTTAAAATGTACCTTTAATTTATGTCATTACATCAAAATAATATTATCCTTTAGCACTAGCAATAGAAAAGAAAAAAACAATTTTATTATCATACGTCTGTTGAATTGGTGTTCAAAGATCCTATTAGAGTCCTCTAGGGACACGACGTTAAAGAAGACAAACCCACTTTATAATTCACACGACTTACGTATCGAATGTACTGGCTGGCAAGTTCAGCAAGCAATTGATTGAACTGTGTCTGAAGAGCTGTTTTTGAAGTAGCACTAGAAGTGGGATTCGCGCGTGGCACAGGCAGCCGGCGAGCGCGCTCGGCCCAACGCAACGTGGACGCTGATTCCCCGTAACAGGAGAAACTGGGTGACACAGCTAAAATATATATTAATAATCTTTATTATATTCGATAATTAATTACAAAAAACACATAAACAAAAGAACAGTAGAAAAGACGGTGTTATCATTATTAGCATAGATTCATAATTTGAAAATAGAAAATACTTTAAAGCTGTTATATTTATTATAATTATTAATATCTTCTCTATTGTTATCTGTTACAGAGATAGTCTGGAGTTTATGGTTGAAACCACCGGACTTTAAGGTTGAAAGTAGTAAGTGACCATTCCTCTGGTGACTTAGACGCTCGTTTGCTACTCGTTTGAGATAAAAACAATACTTTTCCGAGTTTAAGGGTGGGTTCCAGATAGAGGTCATAGTAGATACTTAATTAATAGATCTTACTCGCAATAATGAACGTTGGAGCGGTGCCCGTGAAGCAATCCTTTAGCAGCCACGTCAGCGCCGAGTCCCGGTACGGCACGTACCGGCCCCGCCCGCCTCTCACTGCCATGCATCACACATACTCGTATGTACATACATGAATGTTCATTAATATTGCATCAAGTATCACTGGCTTTACTTATATCTACATCTTTGTACTGTGCCTATGAATATAAATACGGATACTATTCACTATTAATTTTTTTTACCGTAGAAGCATTTATTTCAAACAAACAAGAACTATTTAGAGCAACTATTATATAAATTAAACTATATACCTACCTACAATAAAAATATATTAACAGATATAAATAAATTAAAGAATAAAAACTATAAAAAGACTATTAGGGCCTGGAGAAATACATATACGATGCATCTATCAAGTTTTGAATCGGTAACCGAAAATCCTATATAATAAATCCTAAATCCGATAAGTGGTCACCGCCACCTACGAACATGGGCAACACCATGGAAGTCGCCAATGTGTTGTCGACTTTTAAAGAGAGCTCTTTTTTCGCCTTTTATTTCTTTTAACGGTAATGAGGAAGTTTTCTTATGTTTTATGCAAATTCGAGCAATGTCAAGATATAATCATGATGCATTATGAGATAAGGAAACATTAGAACAATTTATATACCTACTTACGTTGGCATTGAAACTCATCAACATAACGGCTTAAAAATAGCTATCTATTTTCTATAATGTAGGTAGGTATTCTTCTTTCAAACAGCTCTACTTATCGTAGAGTACATTGAAAAAAATAATGGTAGCAAATACTGCAAATCGTTCAAAGTTATAAAAAATAAATAGCAAGGAAATCAATTGTGCGTTCAATTTGCAAAATGTACTTTATTCTGTTTCGTTACAATGAGTTTTTCTTTAATTTCCGTGACAATTAGAAGATCGAAAGGAAATTGACTTTCCCTTTAAAAAATCCATTTTCCCATCTACTTGTGAAACCAAAGAACCATTTCCAAGGATTACCGAAATGAGAATGAGAATTGTGTATGCATCAGTTTACAAATTGTAGATAGGAATATCATTTTATTTCTACTATTAATTTTATTATCTTCCCTTAAAATAATTTATCCTAGTAATTAATCACTAATACTTGATTCATCATAAAGTTGCATACTTATTATTAATATTCCAAGATTATTTTAAAATCGTTACACTTAAAAAAAGATTGTTCAGTATTACCTAATTTACTTACCGGAATATTTATTTACTTACCTAGAGCGGATATAACGTTGCTAAGTGCTACCAAAGACTTATTAATGTTAGCGCCTTCTTTTTGTCTGCACCCACCGCAGCCCTCCCAACTTGCCTTTTCACTGAAAATTTTTATTAGTGATTTAACATTTAACTCATAAAATGATAAATGTGTATCACTAAACATAGATTCATTTTTAGTATTTATTTTTAATTTAATTTCAATAAGATTAGGTAAATCGAACGGAGAGAGGGCAGCTATACCATCATGTTCCTACATATTGTTGTTGACATAGTATTTTAATATTTTTATAGGGGAAAATTTCTGATTAACGAGGTTGCTCAACCTCAATCACTTGTGATTCACAGTAACCAACGGAGCTATGCGCGCCTTCGCAAGGTCGCAATGTTCACCCCATATTTAAAACTAGCTGTGCCCCCCGGTTTCACCCGCGTTAAGAATTTCAACGTAACGCTTGATAGCCTATAGCCTTCCTCGATAAATAGACTATCTTACACCAAAAGAATTTTTCAAATCGGTCCAGTAGTTCCTGAGATTAGCGCGTTCAAACTGACAAACCTTTCAGCTTTATATTATTACTATAGATGTACCTACGGCAACCATACCTTCCCGGTCACCAGAAGCCACGACTTCTAAAATTGCTTCTAAAAAGTCCATTCTACAACCAGTTCCTATTTCAGTACCTTCCAGCAAGATCAGCAAGGTGTAAAGTAGCACGTGGTGTGGCAAGTTCCAGCACAGCATGGGATCTGGACGAAGTAGAGTTACGGCGAGTGGCAGCAGTGCGACGTCTACGAGCTCCCTCATACACCAATGATAGTAAAGACTCTACGTCGTGAACTGCTACTCGACGGAGATCTAGAAGAAAAGTTTGAATCACCAGATGACGATCGCTATTTCCAACTAAGAGACTTGTACAGAATTGAATATAGAAGATATTAGGTATGTCTTTTCAACCATCGAAACAAAAAAAAGAAGAAATAGAGACAATATGAAAAAAAGGAACAATACTTTAAATCTATTTAATAAAGTATTATTCTGTTACAGCACGAAAAATATAACGGTAGTTAATTTTGAGGGCGACCCTTTAAATAGTTCGGTTGAGTGAAACAGGTGCGGGTGCTGAGACTACAATTTATAAAGAGGTAATTAATATATTTTTGTCTACGTGTTTCTCTCTTTCACCCGCCGTAAATGTTTTTTCTGACTAATTTGGTTTACGAACTTTACGGTGATATTTCAACATTCAACCACATCACCAGTCACAAAAGATACTAAGAAATTTACTGACATTTGACCTTAACTTTAAAAAAATTCTGTTATCATATTATTCGCAGTATTATATACGTCTTGTTCTCTCGAAATTAAAATTCCAAGTTTAGGTAACGAGGACACTAAACTTGGTCAATCGTCTGAGCAATCTTACGTGTTTGCGGTCCACGAAGCGCCGTTGGTCACACGAGTAGGTATGCATATAAACACTACTAGATAGATAAGTACCGTAAATATTTTATATGTCCCTCTCTAACCATTACAAAATTATTAGATATTATATCAAACAACGTTTAAGATGAAATAAGAAATCATTCCATCTTAGTTATCTTTCTAAAAATTTAAGCAATGCCTAGTTATTTTACAAGAAAATAACTAATAAATTACAAAATAGATACGAGTAGATATATAAAATAATGCATACAGATAAAAAATAAAGATTAGTTCTCGCGAACAAAAAACTATTCAACAGTATTTCTGTTGATGTAAGTAGGTACCTACCCCTAAGCGTAGGTCAAAGGTGTATTAATAAGTAATACTGAGTAAGTATTGATAGAAAACTTGTCCAAGTTTAAAGATTACTCCAAGTCTCCGAAGAATACTTACTCTGCACGTAGGGCCCTCTAGTCGGGTGCTCCCTTACTCGCAGGTCCTTACGCACGTTGCCTTTCCGCCGCGGCAAAGAATTGCAAGTTAGGTTCGTAGTCTCCACAAGCAAATCATGTACACGCTCGTTGTATATCTCTAGGAAACTGCAACATAACGCAATGTTCATAAGGTTTATCTGGAAGAGATTGCTATTTTTAGTGATAAGGCCGCCTAATGTTGGTACAGCTATGTCCATGAATTTGTCAATTTTTGGTGTACAATAAATATGATTTTTAACCGACTTCAAAAAATAGGGTAGGTTCACAGTGTGAATGTAAAAGAGCAAACAAATAGAATATTTAAAAACAATTAACGTGTAATTTGCAAGATTAACGAAAGTTGTTAGTTTTCCATGATTACTTTTAAATAGATCGCGTGAATACGAATAAATATTTAGCTTCTTACTTATTAGCATCACTATGCGAGGTACTTTCTTAATTGTCCCTAAGTCGCTCGAAAAGTCTTAATAAATATACCTACGTATAAATGTCTCAATTATTTATACAACGCAATAAGAACCTCTACAATTCAAATTCAATAACTATTAGGTACTTTTTTATTATAGGTTAGTTAATTTTCTTCCTTTAATTACTTATAAAATAATAGTTTTTATTATTTGATATTTTTATCATACCAATAAAGTTGTAGGTACCAAATGATGTTACTCGAAGTTTGTCTATCAACAGTCCAATTACATTGAGAATGCGGACTGCATTCACACAAAACAATTTGTGTGAATCCATTACGAATTGAATTGAAATGTGGAAAACAAAAGCGATTATACAAAGCGAGTGGTGACGGTGACGGCGCGCGGCGTGTTACCGAGGTGTCTGCGCGCTAACGTTGCCAATAAAACTGTTGTCATTTACTACTTTTCTACTGCATATTGTTTTTTTTATATGGGATTTAAAGGTGTAACAAACAATTATTTGATAACGATTACCAATAGATAGCAATAAATAACGATTATTATTATTAGGTTTAACGTAGTCTCTGCAACAATTACCGTATAAATTTACAGTAATGTACTTATTAAATACGGCCCCCATCATCACGGAGACCCCAAAAGTCTGATAATTATGATACGCTTAGATAGGCAAGTTCTGTTGGCGGCGGTGCGGTTGATCCCGGGCGAACTGTAAAAGTTCTCCCAAAAATTCTTATCTATCGAAACACCTGCTTCGCCACCTTGATGATTAGTAAATAAAAGTCTCTACAATTTACAATTTTTTTTCACACTCACAGCCCAATACTAGGATTCTCTGTGTTGTGGGTAAAGACAAGTACACAAATCTCGCCGAATGTTCTTAAAAAGGGTTTTGAAAGTTTTCTCTTCACGTATTAAGTTCCTATAAAGAAATAAGCACCAAAGACCAATCATGATTTGACGATAATTTCTAATGTCAAAAAACTTAGTAACATTTTAATACAATAATTTAATTAGTGAACTTGTACCACTTTAAATAACCAGATTTAAAAAAAGTTAAGTGATGGATATTTCAATTTATAAACAGGTCACATGAGATATTTTACAGGCGTAGTGGTTACCTTACTCTGTAGTCCAAACACGATAAAGTTAAATTTTAAACAAAACAAAGCACTATTTTGAAACGATCCAACAATCTAACAATTGATAAAAATGTTGGTTTAAATTGCTGACCAGAATTAAAATTAATGCTTACCTTATAATTTATATTCCGTTAAATAATTGATTCAATATAACTTGTATCAGTTTAACAACAAGAGCGCAAGTTTGACGAGTTAGGCGGGCGGCGCGGTGGAATCAGCCGCGATGCAGAGAAAGGCATATAATCTGAGGGCGGGTGAAGCCTTACTAACGCGAGCTATCGTCACACGCTCCAGCAGGGGATTAGGGTACCGTGCCTTAGCACGGTAACATGGTTTGTTCTTAAACAAACCATGTTGAATTTCATTGTACCTAATAATTTAGGTGGTATATAAATTAGGCTAAACTCATATGATTAGAAAAACATTAAAACACAGTCATTGATTAGTTTAAGAAAGAAAATCGGTAGACGGAGTGGAACTAGCTGAAAAAATATAACATGCAATAATGGCTCATTTTATTGGTGTTTCCCATTAATAAATCTATGGTATTTCATATTTGTAACGACAGAATCGGAAGTCTTGTTTTAATAGAATCACACATGTCAAGTAGCGTTTGACTTTCAATAAATAATTACATTATTGTGATAAGGTTTCTTTGCCATGGTCGTTGAATAAAAGTGTGTTTGTTTATATTTGCATTGATTTAATTTATTAAAGCTTATAACTTTCTTGTTTTCCTATGGATGATGTCAAACGATTCCGTAGAGAAAAGTTAAAACGCATTGGCGTGGCTGTAATTTTTCAGGGGGAAAGAGGGCCTAAACTTTAAGATACGATGCATCTATCTATCATCTTTTGATTTGGTAAACGAAAACCCTGGGGTGGATACCATACCATTATCAGTTGTCAAAAGACGACATACTCGTACCTTCAAAATTTTATTTAGGTAACTTTTGTTCTATATTTTCCGAGATTTCTGTATCTCGTGTGTGTATTCTCACTGTTGGAGCTTTTAGATGCATCTCGGCATAAGTTTTATCCTTGGATACATGTCATGTTATGAGATTAATATACCTACGCAATTTCTTTTCTGTAACGTACAAAACCCACCTCGGGTTTTATACATCGATTCATTTTTTAATGTGTTTATTATTGAAGTTTTGTATTTCTTTAGCCACCCCTATAAATAAAATTAAAATGTTTACCTCTCCTTGCAAAAGCATTTGGCAGCGTAATGGCTCGTACTACGAGTAGTGATTATCTACACTACACCTTATGAGCAACCGTTACGCAAAGCTATAATGTCCTCCACAATTATGTGCAAGGGAGATATTAGTAGAAGATTTTTGCGGAGATAATGCGTGATGGCTGAAGGGTGTGAGGCTCGCGTGTCGCGATACTCGCGATGGCCTTCGGCAATACGGCGCCTCTTTATTGCCACACCAACTTAATCGAATATATAGGTATAGGTACACGATACAGCCATTATATGACTAAATGCTGAGACTAACTATTAGTAAAGTGCTGAGGTAACGTAGAAAGCAATACCTAGTATTTATTACACAAACAGTTTTTGTTTTCCTATTAGGTTATAAAAAAATTGTTATCCAAACAATTCCAATATAAGATTATCATTCATTATTAACCTATCACAGTCCCACAAGAGGGCACGGATGTCCTCTCAAATATGAGAAGGATTTAAATCCAAACGGTGGCCAAATGAGGGTTGGCGAACTTCACAAGCCTTTTGAGAACTTTCATGGAAAACTCTCAGGCAGGTTTTGTCACGACGTTATTTCTGCACCATTAGCGAATGACATCTAATTGCTTAATATAAGATTAGATTCTAGACTTATCACTACGTTTCGTAGTAAAAGTAAAGTTCTAATAAGACGGAATTGTTTTCGCAGCTATAGTTGGAATTGAATGTCGCTCAATTTTCGGCATAACTGGGGCAATTTCGGTCGAGAAGTAAATTGTTTCACTATCATTTACGATTTTCGAGCGTGAAAAATATGGCAAGAGCCAAGCCGCACGCGATACCGCGGTCTACTGTTCCATTCTATAGGTACACTCTGTACTCTCTAGCTAAGGGGTGACAATTTAGAAAAGCCATTTAGTAGGTAATTAATTGAAGTACCTAAATCCATCATAGCCTACTAACCAAAAGGCTAAGTGCACTTTCTTACTTTCCTTATAAGTACGAAGTCTATGCCGAAGATATTTCATTTACCATGCGTTGCCTAATGTCGTATTGAATGAGCCTTTATAACTAAAGAGCCTGTCCCAAAATGTTAGTGTTCGGTAGTACATAATTATTATTAGATTGTTTTAAATATATTGTATATTAATTTTAAATTATAATTAATTTAAAACTTATAGCTACCTGACCGTGATTTCAAAGGGTCTTTCTTCAGCAAGAGCTCTGCAAATGCGAGGTATCAGTCCGGGCTGCATCTCCGTGCCCATCATTGTGTGAGTTTTCCCCGTGGCGCTCTGACCATACGCTAGTACACAGGCAGGGGATCCCCTTAATGTACTTTCGACGACCTGTCGTCCGATTGTGCTGAATACCTAATACGTAAAGTTTACAAATTAACCCACATTTTTTTATTTGAGTTTATAAGAGATAAACCAAAACACTACGACCAATGTTAATTTATTGTAGGTTCAGACCCACCCTACATAACTCCCTTATGGAAACCTGAAATGTACAATTATTAAGAACAATTTTACCATAATGCCAAATACGATGCCAATGATACACTGAACCTGGTGGAAAATTCCTTTTTATAATCATGAATATGAAAGCTCACAGTGAGAGTTCGGATCGGATAGCTATCTTATGGGGACTGTGAAAATTACCTACGTAGCTTCTTGGTCCGATGAGTCCTGTTCATATCTAAGGTCTTATAGGTTGTCCAAAGTTCTAGGATAGTAGGTCGCCATTCGCCATAGACTTGTATAGCATGTAATGCAACCACACGTTTTTGACAATTGTTTAGTACTCACTAAAACCCTAAGTCATGTTTGGTTGTGCGCTCTTTCAACTGTAAGCTAGACTATCGCGAAAGTCAGTAATCGTAATAGATCGTAGGGTTTTCCATTAAAGGTTAACCTTAGATAATTTAGTTACAATTTTCCGCAATGAACGTGCCGTTTCCGCAATGAAACTTTAGATAATTAAGTATTACCTTTTCTTGTGAGGCATACGTTGGTAGAGACTGTGCGCAGGCGCTGTCGAATGTAAAATCAGCATGGTACCGTCGTACTCGTTCTCGACTGTCTCCTGCGCCCGAGACGCTGACCTAAAAAAACTTGTGACTTATAGGAAAATATAGTAGCCATTAAATAGGCCATAGCAAAGTATTGTTACAGATTACAGCAATAATATAAGAAATTGTAATAGTCGCCAAATTCAGAGTGCAGACCACGATGTTGAGTTCTCACTGCAAAACTGCAGCACTTGAACAAATCATTATGAGATAGAGTTTTTCAAGAAATGTACTTAAGAAGCTGTCTTTAAATGCCGTACTTAGGTACTCCTCTGGTGTTGCCCTCGGTTGTGGGCAACGGTGACCACTTACCATCAGGTGACCGTCTGCTTATTTACTA
This sequence comes from Noctuana haematospila, assembly GCA_018231265.1. Lineage (NCBI taxonomy): Eukaryota > Metazoa > Arthropoda > Insecta > Lepidoptera > Hesperiidae > Noctuana > Noctuana haematospila. Next base: position 7,379 of record DWQL01000266.1, on the reverse strand, counting down.
GGTTTACGTACTATAAAAAAAAAAAGGCACTGTCACGGTCTTGGAATAAAAAAAGTTTTACTTACTTTCATGTTAGTTATTGCGATCGTGTTTTCGTCCAGTATGCTTACAACTCGTGTTCGCTCCTTCTCCGATTTAATTTCCCTGGGAAAATGACGCTCGATACTTAATTTTATGTTCCGCCACGCATTATAGTAATTATTAAGTTAAAGTATTCAGTTTAAGTTAAAGCATAAATAGCTAATTAAGCATTATGATTCGTAATGTGCCTATTCAGTACTAAGTATTCTAATATGTATTACAGAATGGTTGTATGGACTAGGAAGCCTATATAGATTAAAAGTTTATATGGCTGATGTTTTCCTATGATAACTAGGGTCGTGGTGTCGTGGTCTTCCCATACGAACTTTCCCGGAAGTATGTATTAAAAATGGTCTGTAGTAATTAACGACAAGAAAGTAGCGCTATGTACTTTAGCTTAAAGATGAATTATTTTTTTAATACCTACACTTGGATACTCCGGGACAGTTCATTAAGATCTTTTTTTTACATTTAAATGCGATGAATTGAATAAAAAATTAAGTCAATACTAACTTGTCTGTAAACGGTCTCACTCTTATTGCCAGTTTAACGTTAGACATGATTTTTTATTTGAACTATAAGGTTTAAAAAAAATACTAAACGCGGAGTCTTGTAAATGCAGCAGCATATCTGTGTATGCACATGCACGATGTCAGTGACTGATGTTATTTTGGGAATACGATTCCTTGTGTGTTAGGGAACGGAACATATTTTTAAAAATAGAAAAACTCCGATATGAATCCATAAAATTAATATAAAATAAGTTGTATTTCAATGAACTTATACCTATCAACATACTTATATAGGGAGCTATTATACCTTCAGATAAAAAACCTAATAACCTACTTCAAAACATGATCTAAAGTTTTTAATTTTGATTTTTTTTATCAAATCTAAATGTTTAAAGATGGCTACCGAAAATAACATTTCGTACGAAAATCCGAAATATTTTAGTAATAACTTATTTTTTTTAACAGACATTTACATAATATAACATTACAATAAATAAGTTTAGTAAAATAATGCTTATAATTTATTACTTAACTTAATTTATTTTAAAATCTACCATTTGATATATTTATCTCAACGCGCAAAACGCTGACAGTGTTCATTGTAAGCGCCTTCTGGAACGCACCGACTAATCTGACATTACAATGATATTGACACTCGACACATTGACAGTTTATGATTATGACATTCATCATCATTCATGACTTTATGACAGGAGATGTGAGCTGAGATGACATTTAATTTTAAAATTGATGTTTTATCCGTATTGTATCGTACTGTTGAATGAAGAATTAATTAATTTATATATTTACAGCTTTATTCTCAATTTCTCAGTTGCATTGCAAGTTAATTCTGCAGTCTTAGATTAAAATAGAGTTTTGACCTCTTCTTCAAGAAAGAGCAAACCACCTTTTTTAAAGTAAGGTTTACTGTTTATCTTTTGCCCCGTGTTAAGGTAAGGTATATATTTTTCAAGTTGTTTAGACTTCTGCGTTGTTATTATCTAAACTTTTAAAGCATAACTTTTTTTATTGTGGTGTATTAGTAACAATAATCTCACTAGTAGATATCAATTTTGTCTATTTCTATAAAGTTGTAACCGAGAGAAAGTTTGTGTTGACGTAATGTTGCCGTAATTTCTCTATAGATAAAAGTTTAATTACGTTTCACAAAAATATTATGTACAAATTTTAAGATTATACAAGTACAAATAAAATACCTATAACGTATTTCTCTGTAGATACTGGTTACATTTAATATCAATTGTAATTTGCTTACTGTGTCTATCTATGCTGCGATTTATGAGAAATTATAAAAAAGAATCCTTGAAATCAGTTTACAAACGACGGAAATATCTGTGAATATAAAAAATATACATACAGAGAACTTCCTGCCTTTTGAAGTCTATAAAAAATTATATCATGCTAGAATTTTTACCATTTAATATACCACTAAAATTATATCCACATGTTCAAATAGCAGATAAAATCTACTGACAGATAAAATCTAGTTATTTTTCAAAAGCTAAGTAGGTACCTACCATGTTTATTTTTGTACACTTCAATCATGATACTGTGTTGAGATTGTTATGTAAATTTATTCAAATATCGTTGTGGTACTGTTTTTTACCATTTGACTGTGATTTTTAATGCAAGATGCTCGTGAGGAGAATAACCAGACCTTTATGGAACTCAATAAGAACGGAGAGGAGGTTCTTAGCGTCTGATCCAGCTAAACCAGAACCTGAAACATCTGATGGAATTGACCCCAGCCAAGTATGATTTCTGTTAATTAATTTTGATATGCCTATTTTACATTTAAAATTATTATAAGACAGATCATAATGTAAACATAAGTAAAAAAATAATATTTTTAGGCTGAAGCTCTAGACAAAGATATTTGTCTGCTGGTTGATGAGAAAGATAACTTTATTGGAACATCCACAAAGAGGGACTGCCACAAGGTAGCACCTGATGGCAGCGTGCTGCTCCACAGGGCCTTTAGCGTGTTCCTGTTTAACAAACGCGGTGATATGCTTCTTCAAAGAAGATCCAGCCAAAAAGTAAGTACTAATCATGTTATTGAAGTTGGTATGGATAGGTAAAATAGGTTTGAAAGTTTGGATAGTTTTTTTTTAAATAAAAATGATACCACATGTTCATTGCACCCATGCAAAGCCAGTGTGGATTGCTAGTGGTTAGATAAAAGTCAACCTCAGCAATATCTAGTTTGCTAGTTTTAGCTCATAAACTGCCAAATAGTTACTTTCATAAGCAAAACAAACTAATTTAAAAAATTGTTTTAGGTAACATATCCAGATTACTACACAAATGCTTGCTGCAGCCATCCTCTGTACATAGACGATAAACCTGAAGATGTCATCACAGCAGCAAGGCGCAGGCTTAATTATGAGTTGGGGATACCTTTGGATCAGGTGACATACAATTCAAAATTCATTAAAAAATGTTCTTTCTTCCAGCCACAGAGCCAGCATTCAGTTCAAGGAAAGGCAATCTTAGTATTGTAAAGCTGAATTCATAATCCTATTTTCGGCTGACCATATACTAACAAAAATTAATAAATGTAATGTAATTTAAAACAGATGGACCCTAAAATGTTCACGTACCTAACTCGCATCCACTATCACGACCCTGGAGATGGAGTGTGGGGTGAACATGAGATAGACCACGTACTCTTCTTCCAAAGTGACGTCAAGGTGAAACCCAATTCCAATGAAATATCGGAATACTGCTTCGTACCCAAGAACGAATTTAATGCGTGAGTATATATCGATTTATTTATTTAGGTACATCTATCTAATATCTTTAAATTAATTTAAATAATATGTGATGATGTCAATTCCATTCATTTGATTTACTAAAAAATAAATACCGAGTTTATCTTGGTCATCCGGGTACTGTAATTTTAAGGTTCATGCCCACCCTCGAAGGGCCAACAACACCGTGGTTCAACATGGTGCGACGCCATAGACTCAAACTATGGTGGGACAACCTGCACCGCTTGAAGGAACTCGCCGAGCCCGACAAGATACACAAGTTCTTGGACGAAAAGAAATAACAAATCCTTATAGCCTTTGATACTTTTATCATTGTTGTAAAATATAATGTAATTTAAACAATATCTTTTATTTAATTTTATTCCTTTGTGGTAGCTGTAACTTAAGTATCTATCTTTAATTTTACTTAATAAATAAAATTACGTAATTAATTTAATTATTATTTTAGCAATTTACTTTTTTATGTTAAATCCCTAAATAGTAATTAAAATTAATTTAGGTAACCATTATTTTATTAAACAATTCACATAATTATATTATTCAACATAGTGTAATACTTATTATCTTTTTAAAAATAAAAATTTAAAAAAAAAATATTTATTTGTATTGTAAATGAAACGGGTGCTTTAAATAAATTGTGTTTAATTAATTTTAGCTTTATTTTCTTAAGGCGATCCCAACACATTTTCATTAAAATATGCGTTCTATTCTAATACCGGTTGAAAAGTGGCCACAAAATTCCCCCAAGAAAATATGCAATGTTTTGATTCGTGCTCTAATTACGTATAATTACTTATTCAAATAATAGGGAATATGCGTGAGATAGGTACCACAAACACTTAATATTTTTTTGACAAACTTGCTTTCATACAAAATGTGTCTATCAATATTTTTTAAATGATTTCATTTTTATCCATAAAACAATTTTTAAAAAGTACAAGAAATAAGTACCTAAGCTCTATATAAGGCTTTAAAACGCATATGACGTCACAGTACACAACAGCAACATGAAAAAATTATCCCTTTAACAGATAAACTCATAAATCTCAATAGCGATACATACAACAAATGCATTAGACAGTTTAGCTACTACTCGCTTTGTTTAATAGATTATGGTACAAAATACGTTGTAAGTATTATAAGTAAAACCGTTCTTGAATACCTACTAAGACATGATATGTATTACATGCGTGTTACATAAAATAGTTCACATGTAGGTACCTAATGTAGTATTGCCAGTCTTACTTAGAAGTGCTTTTATAAGGTAGGTACTTGTTTATGTCAATAAAAAAAAATTAGTAATAAGCACGCGCCACGCTATTCATAAATGGGCTTTAATAACTCATCAGAACTATTGACTTCCGAGGCCGATGAAGAATTCCATGCCCTTCCTGGCCTGTACGTCGCAGTAACCCACTGCAATGTGCGCGACTGTTTAAACTTTCTCTTGCGAAAGACTTTCCTCCTGGGCGCTTCCGCCCGCAACTTAGTATCTGTTTGCGAGCGAAGCAAGTAAGCATCACACGTAATCTGGTTACCGACGTGAAGCCCGCTCCGGTATGCCGTCTGTAGGTAACGCACAGCAATCACTTGCAGGATCTGAATAAATTATCATTGCAAGTTAAATACAGGGATCGGTACGGAAATAGATTCCTCATGCGTCAATTGAGCTCTAACACGTAGTTTAAAAACCTAAAGGCGTGTATAGATTACATCTGCAACTATATGCAACCTATTGTAACTACCTAACACCTTTTAACTTACCCAAATTTGTGCAAATAAATAATTTTGTCTTAAATCAATCAATTTTGTCTCAAATACATCCGACATTTCCTGCTGCTGTGGTTCGCGGAAAATCCCCCATATTGGAAGTCTGCTTCAAGATCTGTCTTACAGAACTGGTTATTAAGATTTGCTGTAGAATAAGCATGAAACGGGGCGAGGCAAAAACTAATTTCCGGACTGAAACAAAAAACTACTAGGTACCTAAGTACTAACCATAGCTACGATTATTAGAGCCATTACTGCATTGAACCGCCACGACACCGACATCATTTCACTTATTAATTTCTCTTCACATCCATCCCGCCATATCGTTATTTGCTTCTGCAAATGAAATCTTTTATCTGATAGGTATTCAGTAAAGAAATTAATTGGGAAAAATATTTTATGAAGTTAACAAATAAGCAGATAAGAAACTGAAGACGCACATGTAGATAGATAGTATTAGGAAGGCACTTATAATTTTAAAAGGATGATGATCATTGATCAGGGTGCTGCAGTTGACCCCAGTTTCCGAGGCACACTTCGGGATTCATTTGCGGAGCTAATAATTTGGTTTATTTTCAATTTCCTGTCTCATGCATTTATGTATTACCTACGTCTTTTCACCAGCCAGTAGACCGGTACCCGTTTCCGGATCTACTCAACGTAACGTACGAATGTACATAGAAAATGGAAAATAAAACCTACCGCCGGATTATATTTGTAAATAGCCCCGCTCTGAGTGATCCCGTGATGAATACAAGGCCTCTGTGCGTTCATGGAGCAGCAACTGTATGGCACGTTGTCCGCAATAAACTTACTCGCTACGCTGAAAAATATAATTTCACTAACTAACTAACTCTTAATAAAATATGGCTATATTTTATTAAGATGAAACAAAAAAATCAGTATAGTGCCTACCTACCTATGTAAATTCAGAGGAAAACGGGCGATATAATAATTATGATGCTTTACCGGCGTGGGTTGAATAAACGGTCCAGTTTAGACGAACGTCATAAATAAATTTTGTCAAGAAAGATGCAAGTATAAATTCATTGCCAACTAAGTAGGACTTTAAATACTAACAAAACAGTCGAATCTTCGTCTACTCTTGCAGCAAACCAGGGAATGTAGAACCATTCTTCGTAGTTAACCCGCCCACAACAATGGAATCTCGTTTGCAGTCTGTCTATGGCCACCTTCGATGGCAAATGGCTGGCATATCGCAACATCGCTTTCGTTATACCACCTTTGATTTTAGCTGAGTTAAAATAAAAGAAAGTTATTTCTATCTAGATACATTTATGTTTGAATATAATATTGGTTGAAGCAGACCTTTTCTTTCATACCTACTACGGGTGTGGTGTCAATCAGATATATAGTTAGTGCTACAGGGGGTACATGAATAATAAACCAGTCTTAATCAGAAATGAAATTATCTTTTACAGTGTCAAAGGGAACACATCTAAAAACCTTGGTAAAATTCTTGTGCTGATTTCTCTCTTTTCTAGAGTTAATTTCTTTTTGAAATATATTTAATTTTCTTAACTTATGACTATTGTATCTTTCCCCATAGGTAGTGTAGCTTTGAAATAATACTACGGTAATAAATATATGCCATAGAGCGTTATATACCTACACTATAATATTTTTATGACAGGTAGGTAGGTACTTACCTCTTATGATGGTAGATTGAAGACCGGAATAAAACATAATAGCTAGAAAAATTATTATCATGATAATTAGCGCCCAAACATAGTAGTAAAGTCCGTTAGCAACATTGTACACGAACCTTGGCAAACCAGCTTTAAATAGTTGATATAGTCCATACAACTGTCGAAAATAAAGTTTATATCTAATAGGTTTAAAGAGACAGCAAACAAAATTCTTATAATGCTCCATGTAGTTATAGTACCTACGTAACGACATTTTTTTGCTATTTTTCTTTAATTTATGAAGTGATAACGTATTAGACAGCACCAAACATTACTGACCGAAGGCGCTAAATTTTGAACTGGAATTATCTGACTGTCAACCAGTAATCAGTAACCAGTGCTAACAACTTTCCTCAACGAAAGAAGTAAGATTTTTCACTAGAGACTAGACTTTTACTGACGTTAGTATTCATGATCCTATTTTCATTTTAACGCTAACGCTTCACACTCACAGCCCCACATTAGGATTCCCTGTGTCGCGGGTGCCATGGACACATACAAAGACAAATACA
>DWQL01000265.1:0-17116 GCA_018231265.1 Noctuana haematospila | reverse complement strand
TGTGGATTAGGTATAGGTATATGTATGTATAAGCCAAAACTTCGCTGCCTTGTTTGCTGTATGCACCGAAGCATTGACAAATTTGTGTCAAGTGATACGACTTCTAGATCGCGTTTTATTTATTTACTATACTATACGGGTGCAATGCTGATACACTACAGAAAAACTGTGAACGTTTATACATATAAACCTTCCTCTTCAATCACTGTATCTATTTAAAAAAACCGACTTTGTTTTATACTACTTAGTGATTAAGTTGCTGTGTTTATCATAGCCAATTGAACTAATATGACACAATTTTAAACTAAGATAATCCGTATGTATTAGTAAATATTTTTGTTTGCAATATTATTTTTTTGTATAAACATAAATATTAAATACACATAAAACAATATATTTGTATTATACAATTAATATAATCTCAATTCCATACAGGAAGTACAGTAAGGAAATCTATACGACAATTTGCAAGTTTATAAGCCATTCATTACACTTGTTTCAACTATAAAAATGCAAATTTGACCATTGTTTTGAACTGTAATAACATGTTATAATATTAAATATATTTAATAAGTAATGCTTTGTTCAACATTTACGAATATTAGTCTTATATTTAATTACTTATTGTAAAAGTAAATATACGAGTATGGTAGGTAAACACTTCTAGAAAATGCAGTTGAATAAAATCGGATTTAATTTTTCTTTATTATATCCGTATTTTTGTAGTACCTACTATGTTTATGAGTTCCGCAAATCTTGATTTCACCTATATTATATTTAAATATAAATATTTTAATAACTTTTAGCAGTTTTAGTATTTCCTGTATATTGTAGGTACCTATTACAAATATTATAATGAAGACCTTCATAAAATTATCTTATCCAAGAAACAAATACAGTAAATATGTTACATAGTACAGAATAGTACCGTAAAAAAATTTAAATTTAAACTTTAAACTTAAAATTTAAACTTTATCAATAAGCATTAAAATACTATCATAAACATCTAATCAATAGTAGATATTTCTATAACAACAAGTAAGTTTACGATAGAATCGATCTTACCATAATATAGACATTGTCATGGAAAAAGACGGCCAACATAAATGAGAATTGATTTATAACACATGGCGTCGAAAAAGTTGGACAAGGTACGATATTTTTTTCTGAACCTCAAATCACGGATTTTTTACAGACTCCGCTTTCTTTTTAAATTCTGTGTCACAAGTCGCAATTAATGTCTTTTAGATACTCGTAAGTAACAAAATTATTATTTGTTTGAGTCCAGATTCCTTTTAAATTTAAAATGGCTTTTAATTTTGTCAACTTTTAATTTTCAATATCACATCTGAAATGTTTTTGGTAAATCGTAAAATATAAGTACTTATCGAACCGGGTTCATCTGGGTTCGGGACTGCCCGATTTCCCACCTCAGCTATCATAACTTTGTAGATGGTGGCGAAACCTAGTACACATACAGTTTTTTATTACCTAAAAACACGGATAAAACGACGTTTTTTACGAAACCTAGCTAGATCGATCTATCGCCCCGAGTGTGCAGGGGCGTACTAAATTTCTGCGCTCCGCGTTTCCAACATTATTATATAAGAATTGTTTAAAGGTTATGATTATTTGCAATTTGCCATATCCATTTTTACTCATTCCACGTCCATCAAGCGCCTCAAATAACGGTCACCCGACAAAAGGCTTACGTAATATCGTGATGCGATTCAGACAATGGTATAACTATAAAGAAAGAATGAAGCTGTGTCGTCATTATTTCAAATCGGGTCGCACGAGATTAGAGAATTTCCCCGAATACTGAATACTTATCCATTGCGAAATATCTTAATTGGCGACTCAATAATGAGATTAGAAGCCAAGCTGTTTCTCTAGGTAGAATGTATAGGTGTGTATGTCGTCGAGGGAAGCCGAAGAGGTCACGAGCCAGTATGGGAGGTCACAGAGGCACCGGTGCATTTCACTTTTTAAAATATTAGTACTGTTATTTATTCTGTGCCTGGGTGAGCATGGGATACTTATAGGTTTTCGAAGACGTGTATCGTGAACCACCCCGCAATCGGTCACTCATCGTTACATCATGTATATACGAGTATATCAATAGTAAAAGGTCACTATGGAAGACAATTGTTTAATATTAGTTATAAGAACTGCTAAACGCTTACCTACGTGTTAATTCCCTATACTGACAGAGTCTAAATTATCTATATTAAAGTAGACCTCTTGCGAACACAATTCTTATCTACGAGTATTTGTAGCAAGTCATAAGGTCACAGAAAAATCGGCAATTCTTTTCTTATATCTGTGTCATAGTAAATCAGCAATGAGATAAGAAAGAAGTGATAAACATTGTGAAACTGATAGTTATTATCGACGAGCGTATGTTATTTTATGAGTATTCGTTATCTATATCTTGGCGTAAACATACTTGTCTGTGAAATAACTCTGAAAAGATTTTAAAATGCCTTGTTTTAGAATTTTAACAACCCTCCCGAGAAGCAGTATACCTAAAGATTTCGTAGATAAAATAATTCCCGTACTTGCCAAAGCCGTGAGGAAACCGGTGGAAGTAAGTCTGCTTTGTATTACCCTTCCACTAATTAACTGGGTTCAGTTGAACTTTTAATATTTGTGTAGATTTAAAGTCTGAATGTACGTTTTTATCACAGGATTATTACCTGGCACTTGCATAACTGAAATTTTTATCTTTAGTGCCAATTTTAATTTTAAAGTAAGAAGTGTAAAATTTATATTGTCTTTTGTGAAGAGAAAAAGAATAATTTCTAGGAAAAACCAATTTCAGAAATTCACCTGTGTAATATCAGCTGATTGTCATGTTTCATTCGGTGGGGAATCAAGTTTACCGGGCGCCATAGCCACTCTGGAATCTATTGGACACATTAACGCGGAAGACAATAAAGTAGTCGTCACAGAAATTACAGAATTTTTGAAAAAAGAAATGGGTATTAATCCTGAAAGGTAAGTGAAATTAAGATGGAAATACATATTTGGACTGATATCTATACTCTACAGTTTTGAGGAAATTTGATAGTAAGTTTGTTTAATATAAGAATATAAGAACAAGGAACGCTAAACGGCTGAATGTAATTTTTTCACGCTTCGTACTCATAGCACTCCACAGTAAGATTCTCTGTTGCGTGAGTGTCATGGACACACGCAAAGATAATAACTCAAACTCGCAGACCAGGAGCAAAAATCTATGTTCATCGTTTGAACCGGGAAAAAACCGAGGTCCCTTCCAGTGACCCACCGGCATGCTTACCACTATACCATACGGATCATGATTCAAGCTTAATTTCAAGATTAAACAAGGCTAGGATAAAATTAAGCTTCTTGTCTACTGCATTCATATACCAACCTACATATACGAACATGACTTTAAATACATATTTTTTTAATTGGTATAGTTTTTATACGTACAAACGTACCAACAAAGTTTATGCTGATACCTATTTCAAGTTATGAAAACAACTCTTCGAAAACATTGCTATGGGATTTTCGTCAGGCAATTTACTTTTATTTCAAAATTATTAGTAAAAGTAGTACCCATAAGTTGACATTTGTGTAGTAGGTACTTTTAATGTTAATCTGTTTATTACAGTAACTTCAAAATTAGGCAAGTATAGACTGTAACTTAAAATGAAATAAACTAAACAAATTTACTTTAATTTTAACATTTCGTTTGCTTGTGCTCAAACAATGTTTCTATATTTTAAAATAATAATACCATAATATAATATTTTACTTTCTTTCAGATTGTTCATAAGCTTCTACGATATAAACGCGGAGAACATAGGAAAAGGAGGTGTCATTATAAGTGAAATAGGAGCCTAAGTGGAGCTACTGAAATATCAATAGTTCACAATAAAATTTACAATATTTCTTTCAATTATTTTATGCACCTTTTAAATTCCTACATAAATACACCAAATTAAATATGTTCAACTATTGCGATTTTATTGGAAAAGTTATAGGTGTATTAAACATTATTTACTATACTTATATTACTTGGTAATAATAATTTCGTACCTATCGACGCCAATTTTACAAAATAGCTATTTGAAAGGAGAAACGTTAATAAATAGATACATCGTTTTTAATTTTACTGTTTACCCTATTGATCCAATGTTTTTAGAAACAACGAAAGACCCTTTTACATGCCTGACCATTAACTTTTTAATACAAAAATATCTTTGATACATATAGAATCAATATCCCACAGCAGAACATGAGTTGACACCTCATAATTAGAATAGTCCTGGAGTATATGTTATTATGCTGTTTTAATGAGAATATTGAGAGAATTGGGACAGAGCCCACCCTCTGACCATTATTGTCAAACGGTCTATAGGGCCTCCACTGTCGACAATAACATCCAACGGATAGTACGAATATCATAACCTATGCCTAAGCACTAAAACCGATATAACTAAATGTTATAACTGCTAACCATAAGATTTAAGATATACCTTATATCTTTCTAAAAATCTCTCCAGAAGTATTTTCGATAATTTATATAGAAATTCTTACGTTGTATTTTTCAATAATATCAATAAACTAACAATGATAAAATAATGCTGTTGTTATCTAACTATTTAATTTTCTTTTCGGTCATCTACGTCATTTGCTAGCGACATAACTTTTTTCTCCCAGCCACTGTTCATTTTGTGGCGTCGGCTTCATTAAGTACTTCATGTTCCAAAGCTTCCCTATTTTCGTCAATTGTTTCTTTACAACCTTCTCCAACACTTTCTAATAAAAATTGATCAGTAAGTTGATCATCGTTCAGTTCGCAATCAGATATATTTCCACAGGTATCGATTGACGATTCTTTTTCTAATTCCCTTAGAATACGGCTTGCTTTAAACTTCCAGTTATAAAGGTTTTTCAACGCCATTATGTACATTGGTTTTGTCTTTGGTAGTATTTTATTAAGCATACTATAGCATGGTACGCAAATTTGGCTTAGAAAACCAACCTGAAAAATTAAAAAAATCTGTGATAATATTAAATCAAATTTTGACACTCATTTTCTTGAACACAAACCAGACATGATTGAAATCATTTATTTGCAACACAACATTGTAATTATAAAAGCTGGTTATAAGCATTTCGAACTATACAGTTGTGTCGATTTAAGGTTGTGTCATTTTATAGTCCGAAATGATACATTAGTCTTTTTTCAATTTATTTTTTATATTCACCTGGCTGGACGGTTGCTCATTGGGTTTATTTCTATCCATCATCGGTATTGGAGTCTTTCCTGCTGCTCTTTCTTTGTCTCCCTGATCATAGAACTCCTCGAATATTACTTTCACTGTCTTTATTTGAATTTCCCATGGCTTTGCCGACGCACTCAAATCTGCTGCAGTCATGGAAATGGCCATCGCTAAATCACTAAAATTGTAAAATAAATACCTATACAGTACAATAAATCAACAAATCATATTTATTGTTTACAAAAACCGATAACTAAATATATAAAAACTAGTTATTTGTTTAGCAAGTAGTCATATTAAGTACTTAAGCTATCTATTTCAGACAACCTTTAATTAATATTGAAAATCAAAAAAGCAAGGAAATACAAATAGAACAAGGGTGCGTAATACAAGAAATTAGTCACATAAAAAAAGAGAGTAAGTATAGAGATACAATAATAAAATTGATAAAACTCAAGGGGTTTATGTTGACACTTAATTGTTTAACTTATAATACGTACCTACTTCTTATAAAATAACGTTCTTTAAATAAAATAAAATAAAAATTATAAAAAGATAATAAAATGTAACAAAAGCTAAATATTGCATATTATTAAGAATTAGTATAGTTTAGGTGATACAAAACTACTCCTTCACTTGTTTTTTTGAAGTCGTCTATCGGATATGCTGGTCGAATACTAACAAGCGCGTTCCATAAACGCACAGCGCAGGGCCCACGTAAAAGGATTAAAATAACAAACAAACAAGAAAGTAATTAACAAGAAAAGGTCAAATTATCATCATAACACTTTCATTCGTATTTTAACAATAGATTTAAGATTTATGTATATTGGTATATATTTTTAATCAATTCAAATTCGCCGAGCAAAATAAGTACAAAATTTTATAATATTACATATCACATGAGGATCAGAACATATCAATTTTATTTACCTATGTCCTGGAACTGCCCAGTTAAACTTCGTTTGCATAGATTTCTCGTTGTAGATTTGCTTCAGCTTCTCCAAATTGGGAAAGAAAACTGCTAAGTCAGTGGCGAGAATGCACTGTCTTATACATCTCAGAATGTCTTTGTACTCATCAGTCGAAAATCGAAAGAAAATGTTATGGCCATCCTATGGAATAAAATATTTTCTGATTCTTACAAAATTTAAAATAGATACGTAGTTTATTTAATTAGCAATAAAACCAACCTGTTGGAGAATTTTTACAGTAATATTGAAATGGTGGTGCTCTAGAGTTGAAGTAGTATACATAGCTGCAAGTGGAGACGCAGTCTCGCTCATGTATTTGTTAGTATAACCCCGGTGGTCCAAATCGTGACACAAGCTGGCCACAAATAAGGACAGACGCTGAAACGACGGATAATTACTTTGGTTTTTACATTCTTACGGTCAGCTTCTCTGATTCTCATATAAAGTCACTTTGCTTCATAGCTTGCTGATAGAGATATACGAGTATCAATCTGGTCGATTAAAGTAGCTGGTAACTTATCAGTAGATTAAAGTGGCTGTTAAATTATGAATCTAGTAGAAAAAGAAATAGTATTTTTAAGTTTAAGTGACAGAAATGAATCAGAGAAGTTAATAGTGAAACAGAAAAATATTAGCGACCTTTATATTAATGTTATGTTTTATTGTTACTTTTATTATATATACCGTATCAATTTACCATTTTATATGTAAAACGCTGTTGAGTATCGTTCTTCAATATTACATACATAGCATGCGCTACCGACCATCCGTGATCGAAATTGTGGTATGGGACTGTGCGGTAATTTTTCTTCACCGTCAATATGAATCTTGTTAATGTACTTTTATCAAACTTGGACATGTCGAATAGATCATCAAACATATGAATTGCCGCCTTGCATTTTTCTATATCATCCAACTGGTAGGGGTCTAAATAAAAGTTATTGACATTTATATTAATTTTTTGCTCATCAGTAAGGATTGCTTTAACATCATCGTCCTTGCATGTGTTGTGGTAGCTTAACACTTCTAGAGCAACTTTATATTTCTGTTCTCTTATTTTAATTTTATCGTATAGACGGGCATGATGAAGAGCGAGTCCAAAAAACGTTGAGAACATTTCAAAAGCTACCTCGTCCTCATGATCAAAGTTGTTTGAATTATTATTATTGCGTTTGTTGACCATTTGCACGACTCCTATCACCTTACGTTGAACTTTAACCGGCATACAAAGGATGCTTTTGGTCTTATATCCGGTGACTTCGTCTACTTCCCTGTAAAACATATTTTTGTTAATGCCTCCAGTTCCTGACTCTGATGGAAGTTGGACCGGTACAAATATCAAAAGCGTTTATAATCTCCGGCTGAGGATTCTTGGAGTTCTCTCCAAAGAGTCGTTTAATATAGAAGCATAAAGAAATCCAATTTATGATGTGAGAAGGAAAAACTGTCTAGCCATCATAATAAAATAGCCACCATTAATATGTATATCTCGTTGGACCATATTTTGATGTTTTGATGGTAAGGACACACATCTTGCGCAGCTATTTATGCCTACGAATTATTAACAGTGGTGAGTAAGTTAACTACGTGTTTTACGTAGTCAGCTCGAAAATAGACAATGTAATATGCTATTATTTATAGTCACATCTATTTCTACACACCTGTTAAATCTGTAGTCAGAATAAGCGTCTGGGATATTCATTGTTTCTCCAGTTAGAGCAACGTGGCCAGCTATACCTCGATTAATAGGCATTCGTATTTGTGTCTTCTCCATATCTCTTCCTTGAACAGGATCAAACTTCAGATCAAATACTGTGGAGACCAGCTCACGTTTACTGTAGTCCACAAGGAACATAGATGCACGATCTGCATTCACCAGTTGCTGAGCATATTCCAATATCCTCTTGATAAGTAGATCCAGAGATACCATCTCTTCAAATATTTCCCTGGATACAGAAAGTAAAATACATTGTTTTAGTCAAAGCCGTCGGTAAACTTAACAACCGTTAAGAATAATAATTACGATGGGTTCTTGATTTGTCAGTTTTCTTAGGATGTTTTCGCTCGGTGTTAAAGACAGTGATGAAAATATAAGATACCTACTTACGTTTTGAATTTGCAACACTAAACATAGAAGTAATAATATATAAACTTGGTTTGGTACTAAATAGGTCAGTCCAAAAGGCATGTGTGCATTAGTACCATGTATAGGATTCGCGATTACTTATTTTTTGGTTTTTTAGTAAATATATAATTAATAGGTTAAAATGTTCAATTGTGTTTTATTTACACCATTTAAAAATTTCGCCAAAAATCTCACAAACTTTTGCCCTTTTGACCCTTTTATAATAAGCATTTAAATTGCTCCTTAATGACACAATAATCTATTTATTTTGTGAAAATATTATGTTTCCAAACACTTACTTCACAACGTTGAGTAAGAAGTCAGACATGTTGCGTTCCCTCATCTTGTCCAGGTACAAGTTGCAGTAATGCAAGATCAAACTTCCCCATACGAGGAAATTCGCACTTGTTTCTTCTTCAATTTTAGTGAACACTTTATTGATTCGCCACATTTCTATCACATAAACTGTCTTCCCTGTTGCTGCTAATACAGGTGTGTATAATACATGGTTAGCTTTTTTCTGTAAAATGTATGTTTTTTTAATACATTAACTACCTAAAACGTCCACAATAGAGACTGCAAGTATTTTTTTATACTTACAACATTTTGAATTTCAAAAGATTCAAATAACGAAACAGGTGTATCTGGAAAGTTAACGGGGTCCTCACATCTAGATAAGCGCCGAGTGGCCCCTCTCTTGGCTACATCTATTAAGTGTCCAACACTGGTTAAGTCCGCTCTCTCCAAATAAGTAAGCTTCAGGGAATCCTATGAAAATACACAAATGATAAGTACAGGACCTATCTGAATTATGATTCTATTTTAAAATTTATTATTATTATGACTTTTGGTATTTTGTTAACAACGTAGTACATCAAATGCTGAACTACTCGGTATTGTGGTCCACAGCGTCCACACAGAAAATCGCTATGGGTTCTCACAGCGTGAGACTTAATGCAGGTAAATAGTCACCATTTGATGATTTTTAATAAATTTCTAAAGAACTGTTCATCACAGTAATTTTTTATTTATTGCTTTTTGGCCCATTGTACAAACATAATTAATTTTCTGTACGGTTAATTGTCCTTACTTTGTGACGTAAACTCCACAAATACACATGCATCTAATCTTAAGTATTTAGTATTAAAGTTCAACATGAGGTTGTTCATAGACGCGTTGCCTTCTTTGGGACTAAAACGAGGTTTTAATAAACTGAACTTAGATTGAGATCTGTCTTGAGTGCACGTTATTAATACTTAGTTTCGCAACTTTGTGGTCAAAATGGATCTGAGTCGTAAGTTCACGTTTTTAAATGCGATCTCACATCTTCTATCCAAACTGTGGAAACTTGCAATAGTATTGTTGTAATAATAGGTATTGTAATAACAATGTTGGTTCACGGAAGAATTGTACTTTTCAATCGCACTAGAACTTGCGAACTATTAAACTATTTAAGAAATTCATACCTTTTTAGTACCAAAGTACTGCACAAAGCTAGGGTGATCTGGGAACAATTTGTAAACTCTGTAAGCATCGACGCCCACTGAGGTACTAATGTAATGAGCCAATTCCCAAAGCACCGAATGCTCGTTGGTATCACCTTGTAGTTTTTCCACTAACTCCTGAAAACATTGACATAACAATAAATTATATTAGTATATAAGTAATGAATTTGTAATGTATTTATCCTAATTTAAGCTAGCTTGTATAGCGTGCTATAAAGACTGTAATCTTAAGGCTTTGCAACTTAACGTGAAATGGCCTTCATGTTCCTTGACTGCTTATTTCAATTTTTTATTTTATTTTAAAAATTATAAATATTTGTTTGATTTTACTTACCATAAACACTTGTTTGTCTTTGTACTTAAGAAATGTTCTATTGGCAGACACTGATTCATTAATCTGTAATATAATATGATAACTGTTATCACACGGTTACAGCTAAAAAGTGCGTTGGTTAACAAATTTTATCCTAAACATATTATATGCTATAGCGGTTGCGATATACACATAATTATGCGAAGCGCGCATAGCACAGCTGGTAGTAGATTATATTGGTGAAAAAAACCAGTAATAATTAATAGTACTTACGTAATTGTCAGCTCTTTTCTGATGAATCCAACTTTCCAACCGTTCGAGAGGCACATTTTTCACCACGTACGATTCCAGAAACTCTCTGTTGTGATTTAGATAATCAACTATTTCTACAAGCAATTAAAATATTTTTTTATAACACAGCACTTTTGTTATGTCTTAGTAAGTAACAAATTTACGTTGGCTAATTATGTCACCTCCACCAATCTGCATTGGAGCAGCGTGGTGGAGTATACTACAGGATTTCCCCGGATGTGGGACATAAAAAGATTTGAATGCATATTAATTTGAGTATGTTCTCATGTTAATGAATTTCTAATAAATAGGTGGATTTCTAATAAGTAATTTAATTGCAGGGATTGTTTCCAATCACTCACGACATTCACGTAAACCAAATGTGATTTTGTTTGCTCTCGAAGTGGAAACAGACCAATCCATGCACGAACAATTTCTTGTAGTACAATTCCTGTGGTAATTTGAAATTGGAACTTTAGATGACGACGGTGACCTAGCAATCTGCCGACCTTAAAAAGAAATTTTCGAGGTGTTATGATAGACGCTCTAAATTAATACTGCCCCGACACAAAGGTGCAAATGTAGTTGAAAGGAATACTTGACCAACTTTAAAATAATTAGGTTGAATGAGTGTTGAAAATCATAACAACTCATAATATAATTCAAAATAAAATAAGCAACCTTCAGCTACCCCTCGAGCTACAGCTCGAGGCTGCCGAGAACATTTAAAAATAAAGTATTTCCCATAGAAATGATGTATTTCTGCCGCAAACCGGCTATTAGAGTGTGTAATAAAAAATAATAGATCAATAGATGGACGAAATCCTAGAAAGAATCCGAAAGTGATAGACGATTTGTATCCTAAGGTATTATTGGTCGGTTTAAAATAATAATATAATTAAGAAACTTACTGGTTTCCGTGTCCGTGCAAATTGGAGGCAACAGACGCGGAGATCGTAGTTCCGAAGACAGTGACGGTCGGGAGCATTTTACGTTAGAAAAGCGACGGGTATCCTGAAAAAGAAGATAAAAAAATAGAATTTGAATGGATTTTCTACGAATTTAATTCTCTAGTAACACTATAATAATAATATAATAACGCTTCACACTCACAGCCCCACCACTAGGATTCTCTGTATCGGTGCCATTGACACACACAAAGACAAATACACAAACACCCAGACCGGAAACAGAAATCTAAATTCATCGTTTAAATTTCTGCCACGCCGGGGATCGAACCCGGGACCCATTGCATGGGGGACTGGCGTGGTAACCACTACATCACACGGGTCGTCATGTTTAAAATATTTACTTATCAACTTCAAATCAAAAGTTTATAGCCAATACCTACGCGTGTCCGTATTATAACATGAAATGTTTTATAGACCATCTACTCAATATTAAACGAAACCCTAAATTCACCCCTTAATTACTTAGCCCTGATCGTCGACTGTACAATATCACTTGATTACTTTACTCAGTTAATATTTATTGGATGGCGGTTATTTGTCTTGCTTGAACATTATGGGTAGATTAATGTTAAGTATAGTTTAAATACTTGCCTTCGCTATAAGGAATTTACATTATAGAAAGAAACCCATGAATAGGTTTCTTTCTCGTAAAGATGTTACGTGAATTCATGCAAGGATGACTTTAAAATTAAATGCAAGCTATATACAGTTTAAATTTTAATCAATAACTATACCTACTTTAGGACGGTTTTATGAAATAAAAATGACGAAGAAGAAAATACCTAAACACAGGCAGGGTTTAGGTATTTTCTTCCTATCAGCATTACATTTTATTTACATAGGCGTAGGTAGGGGGGACTCTTGGTTCCCAATTCCAAAGATGATAAATTCATCGTATCTCAAGATATCACTAGCTACGCCAATGTGTATGTATCATATCCGCCTTAGTGTAGATAAACTCCAAATCATCAAAAAATATGTAAATGGTCAAGAGACAACAGAGTAAGTGAACGAAAGTACAATAATATCGCTGTGACTATGAAAACAACAAACTACTCAACGTAGTTGCTTTTTTAAGTATAGGTTTGTGTATCTTTGTGTATTTTTGTGGCATCGAAGCTCCTAAATGATTAAACCGGTTTTGATCCAGTCTTGTTTGATTGAAAGATGAATTAATCGAGAGTATTGTTAGCTAGTTTCACATAATCTATCATAATTCACATAATCAGGCCTTTGAAGACCATCAGCTCTGGAATAACCTGGAATCAGCAGTGTCCCCGACTCCTAACCAAATAATAGCAGTAGTACCGTGTTTAGGCTCTTGAGGCTGTTTAGGATCAAGTTAAATTTCGTATTCCTAATCCATTAATCCTCAATTAATCATTAATCCATTTGTGTAGATCGTAGAATGGCTAACCATTATGGATCAAGCCCAAAAGGCAATGTTTTTCATCACTTTAATAACATTAGTTGATTGTATACAATGCGAACGAAGATGAGTTATTGTAATTATAGCCGAGCTCCTTGTACTGTGTACGTACTCGTACTTATATTCTGATCTTTTGGGTACAATGATTTGGTTGAGATGTATACGTAATTGTGCGTGAGTTCTTTAGAAAAACAAATTAACATGTAACTAACTTCTTATTTTAGGTAAAAAAAAAATAAAAAAATCTTCATAACCTACCTTTTGTTAACATCATAAAACTTCTCATAACTACTCCGCATAATTATTTTACTTTTTCGCTAGTGGTAATTAGATGTATCTACTAATTTTCTGTTTCAGATAATTATGACCAAGTGAAAAGAAACTGAAATTTATGGCGTGTCATTCATTGTCATTCACGGTGCATAAATCCGACAGAATTGATCACGTAATACTAAAAAGTTGAAAATAATATTATTATGTATAGTACATAATAGTAATACCTCATTTTTTATTTGGGACGGACTCGATGCATCAGATTCTCTGCGAACTTCATCTCTGTTTTCTGGGTGTGGCCGGACCTGGTCTCTCTGACTACTCGGCTTTGACATCATCAGTTACTACAAAAGTCAAACATTCTGAAATACCACAATAAGAATACCAACAGTGAGCCGGTACATAAGTCCGATATATTTTCAAAATTAGCGAAAGTAATTCAATAAAGTGTTATAACCTACAAATTCTCGTCATGCAATTTTATATATTGTGTAGTAATATTCCCTTAATAAAAGACCGAAATTTGACTAAAGCACAAAGGAGGTACATAAAGAACTTATTTAAGTAACCCTGTGAATCCTGTGAAGAACCCTGGTGAATTCTACGCTTTTGTATTAAATAACTTTTTATTAAAAAATCGAATAACTTACGTAAGAACTGGAGCTTTCCACTAAAGACTGTATCATTGTTATCATAAACATTAACTTTATATGCTTCCACTAAATAAACACTTTCCTCACTTTTTTGAAAACTTCATTCCAGCACACACTTCATAAAACTACACTTAAAAAAGAATAAAGTCAATAAAGTTCAATAATCTGTAC
Source organism: Noctuana haematospila (assembly GCA_018231265.1). NCBI lineage: Eukaryota > Metazoa > Arthropoda > Insecta > Lepidoptera > Hesperiidae > Noctuana > Noctuana haematospila. Next base: position 3,150 of record DWQL01000265.1, on the reverse strand, counting down.
TTGCGTTCCACTGACTTCATTGATAACAATAATATTATTAATTATACGGAATTGTTTAGGTTGTCGAGCTGCTGATAACTTTATAAAGACAGGCACAAAGTATTCAAACCAAACGTTTTTATAAGAGACAAGGTACCTACGCAAAATATTAATAATTAATTTACAATCACTAACCACCTCAGAAGATGTTACACTGGACTGAAATACTGAGCACCTAAAATAATAAACAATTAAATTTTTTTAAAACAGTAGCTTTCAATAGCTGTTAAATCAAAACTTGCGAATTTTTACCGGCTGAAAACATTAGCAATGAGCCAGTGCGTCAAAAATGTAAGAAAAAAAGTGCAATTTTTCTTATGTACGTGAAATAATTCATCGTTTATTTAACAAATCATTAAATAATATAATGTTTTAGTGGACATCGCCTACCTCTATACAGTATTCACGACGTGTCCGCACCGCAGGCTGCCCTAAAAACAATAAGCACTTTATGACCGTTCAAAATGGCCAGCCCAATCAATCTAGGAACTCACTTTGTCACGATCACCTGACATCACTAGAATATTATGTATTCGCTCAGACTGTACCTACTCATCTATTTGTTCATAAATCATGCATTGTAGTATAATATAACATCTACTGTTTAAGATAAATTAAGCAGATATTATTTAGATTAAAGAAAAAATATGATAGGTATGTATTTCATTAAAACTAACGTTTTACATTATATTTTATTATAGACGTGCCCACTTAATGTGTCTAATATATTTACTATATTTGCATCCCTTGAAATCAAAAAATTGATCGCTATTTTCGTAATATATTTTTATATTGGACCAGATAGGAACTAGGAAAGGAACCACACCACCTTTGCAGTTATCAGAAAAAAAATTACATTTAAATCATAAGGAAACACTTATTTTTGTTTCAATAACTAAATCTAAATATATTATGAGAAATATTTATTTTGTAAATTTGCGGCTAAGACGACAACCTACAGAGACAGTCCTTCGAAGCGTCGCGAAGTTCTCGTTTTTACATAGGTATAATGATGGTGATGATTCATAAATCGTAATGTATAGCTACTGTATATGCTAGATATGTAGCAGTTAGATAGTGTAGCTGCTACTTACTATATTTACTATAAAGAAATATTTATTATGTGAGACGGGGAAGGCGAGGCCGAACGCTCAATGTAATTGGCAACAGGGACCTCCTTAACAGACTCTATAGTTATGCGGCTTGTTTTATATTTAAGGAATATTAAATGATTGTTGTTCGTTATAATGGATCGTTACAATCATTCGTTATGTTCAACGAATAATAAACGAATAGAAGGGGTCCCACTCATGTACATCATATACATAATACATCATATACCAATAAGTTGTCAGTGCAGACAGATATTGGAATGTCTACACTATTTTTAGCTCAGGATTCGGTTCAGCTTCTCTACTATAAATCAATGGTTAGTATTTTTTGTTTCAGCAAACTTAATCATTAAAGAGACAAAACCTTTTTCTACAGTACTACCAACCTAAATCGATGTTTTTCTAACACTATAATTCTTTCATGCACCTGACACATATATCTGACAATATCCGCCCTGTATCTGTCAATTGTCAAAATTCTAAAATGATCCGTGTTTGTGAATATGGGCTCATATGAAGAACCTCCGGGTTTTCCGCTCACTATGCGTTTGATCATACAATGGTGGGTTATCAACAAGACGACACAATGACGCCTAATCAAAAGTTAATAGCAGGTTGCATATCCGGCGTAACAACTCGATTCATAACCCAACCTTTTGATGTACTTAAAATTAGGACCCAGTTGTCGAAGCAGTCGCTATCAGACAAACGGAAAACGGTATTTGAAACTACAAAGAAAATATTGAGGGAAGAAGGTGTTACTGCCTTCTGGCAGGGTCACAATCTTGGTCAGGTGTGTGTGATACTATTCAATCTTTTTTGATATTCAAATGGATAGGCACTGCAACATTATTGTCAACAAAATAACATAAATTATTAGCATACAAGTAGTACAAGTACCTAAGTACCGGGTAAACCGAGCTTTGCTGGGTATCTGCTGAATATCGCATAACGCATAATGCATAACGAAGCTATATTATATGTACAATAAATTATTTGCGTTTGTCCGCATAATGTAAGTGTTTCGAATGATTAGGTAGTAGTTACCGAATTTTGAAATGCCTTCATCGGAGTCTCCAACATATGTATCTATTCAAAAATCTTTCCTATGTAGAATTGTATTGTATTACTCATGTACGACGTGGACATTCAAATAATAATAAATACTTTCAAAATTGTTTGTCTCTGTCTAGTCAAACTACGGTACTTCATGTTGAAGTTATTGAAATTCAACAAATTCGTGAAAAGAAAAATTGGAGTTTGTGCCGTTAACTATCAATAGGCAAATACGAATGTACAACGGCACAGGCACAAAAATATTCTTGGAGGATAAATGTTAATTATCCCATCGTAGTAATTGATAAATATATAATTATTATGATGTTATGCTCCAAGGCATTTCCAGTTTTTCCCACTTTTAACTAATATAACAACATTTTATTTTTTATTCAGATCCATTCTGTAGTAGCAATAAGCAGTCAGTTCTATTCCTACGAAATAAGTACCAGATACGTCTACAGTCTGGCCATTGACAGCGGGTATAAGTATGTTTGTTTCATTAACTTAAATTAGATTATAAACTTAAACAGTTTCGAGTAAACATCTATAGTAAATGTGATTGTCATCACCTCTATAATGCATGTGAAATATTCTACTTACGAGTAAATTCGATTACGAAATGCTAATGTGTTCTTTCTGTAAATACGAGAAACAGTTAAATACTTTATATTTTATTGAGTGTATACTCTATTTACAAAAGAACCTGCAGAATTTAAGTAGCAAAAAAGCAGCATTAATAAATCTGTATTTAAACTTTGCACCTACTTTTTACTGCTTTATTTTGAAAATGTGCTGCTAACTTGTGTGCAGAAATTATTGCTCTAGTTAAGAGACTAATTATCTTATCTACTTATCTTACACAGATTTTTTATTTATTTTTTTGTTAACAGGAACGCCCTGATATTTTTATGCGGGATCTTCGCCGGCTGCTGCAGCGCTA
>DWQL01000264.1:0-17122 GCA_018231265.1 Noctuana haematospila | reverse complement strand
ATTTATCTTTTTGGAATAAATATTTTGCGTTGGACGAGTGTCCGTCTTTGAGGACATTCTTGTTTCTTACTAGGAAGGTGGAGCATTGCTGCGGCGCCGCCAGCAGTTTGTGAGGATTCCACGTCACAGAATCCGCTCTGTAAATACCTCATCATTTATTAATTTTATCTATTTAATTTAATAATAAAAATCATATCTACTAAATTAGGGAACAATAATAAAATTGATTTTGCTAATATTCAGTCCATAATAACCTCATTACCTACATTTTGCTTTAAGAAAAAATAAATAATGCCACAAATATGATTACTATCAATCTATCATATATCTTTTAATGAAATGATGAGATCATAATGTTATATCTAGTACCTACTACATAATAGTTTACTAGTAGGAACATAATATAATTATCGCTCTTTTTATTCTTTATGATTGGTTACCGAAAAAAAAAACATTATTAAACTTACAGCTCGATTCCATTCAGCAAATGCCTGTGTTTTTTCGACATTAAAGCGCCACCTCCCCAAGCCGCATCCACGTGCAACCACAAATTGTACTTCTTGCATATAGCTGAAATAGGTACCAGAGGGTCGAAAGCACCAAATACAGTGGTTCCAGAAGTTGCTGTAACCATAAATGGAGTTGTTCCTTTGTCTAATGCTTCAAGTATTTTCTTCTCCAAGTCATCGGCGTCCATTTTGCCTTTGTTGTCGGCTTTAATTAGAATGCAGTTGTCATTGCCAATGCCCATGAAAGCAGCCATCTTCCTCGTGGAGTAATGCGCAAGCTCCGAGGTGAACATCACCAAGTTTGGTACAGCGTAAACTCCTTTATTCTAGAAAATAAAAAACACGCAATCAGTAGATAATATCATCAGAAATTCATTTCTTAGTTAATTCTTCTGAACCGAGTACAGAGTGTCGTAACAAAGCCGGACTTAATGGTAAAAGCATTATCTGCCAGGTCCAGAGAGAATCCACTGAATGATATTAATTTTTTAGGAGTAGATAATTAATTAAAAATAATACAAAAAATCGAAAGAATAAATTTGGACATTGGAGCAGCGTGGTGGAACATGCTCCAGGCCTTTTAGTACGAGTCTCACGTCACAACTGGTGCCCAGCAGGAACCATAATAAATGGTTGCAGACAGATGAATAGTGATGTCATTCATAGATTTTGGAACAAATAAACCCTCTTGTTGTGTAACAAAAGATAGAAAGTTTAATTAGTGTCTTGTAACTAAACATAATACGTTTAGTTAGTATTAGGTAGGTACTTGTTTAACCTATACCATAATCTCCCAAAGCTTGTCAAAAGACCGACTCTACAAAAAACATTACCTACTATTATATTACTTTTATATTATATTAAAATACAAACAAACAAATAATACAAAAATACAAAAACAATTTTGTTTTCCAAGTATTACCTAATCATGAAATCATTATAATATTACTTTAGTTCAGCATTGTATGAATTCTGGTATGAAGAAAACCTTGGAAACTAATGCTCAAAAATGTAGGCGATTCCGGATATTTGGTCAAGGAAAAATTGTGTTGATAATTTTTAATACAACTTTGTGTGGATATTAAACAATAATTTTAGAATAAGATACCTCCATTCCATTATATAATTGTATCTACTTCATCGTATTAATGCAACAATTGAGGAAGCGAAATTACCCTATATTAATATTGTTTTAGGTTGTTTTAAATTTAAATTAGAACAATATTTTTGTTCATTTGTCAATTTAGCTAATATTTTTTCAATAATAATCTTTATAGCTTTAGATATAGGTTTGTCGAATGAATTAAATGACTGCCATTTTTCAAAGAAGGATACAAGAAAGATGTACCAAGAAAAATGTTCAAATATTTACGTAGAAACGTAAAATTCCTAGCCTTTACAAAAAAAAAGCAATTTTTTGTTTATGTAATTTGCTAATTTATCACTAGCGTTTCGAAATTTCAACCGGCCGGCGCCGGTTAATACTTTAAATTGAAAGGCTCTTTCGCTAAATACGTGTACCAAACTTCAACCCAACTGTTAACAAACAAGTTCTGCCACAAAGTTTGAACTCCATAGATTGACACGTTAAAATATCAAGGTTTTTAAAGTAGGTGCAATTGCACGCGATATAATAAATCGCTTGGTATCGAGGTGAAGGCGAAAACCGAATGCTTCCTACAAGACTTGCAATCAAACTAAACTAGTACTGTACTAATGACAGTCATTAAACTTAGCAAAACCTAGGTTTCTTAGGTATTCTTAGGTAGTTAGTAGGAGCCCGCCTGTTTTTATGTCACCACTGACTTTATGTCACAGTATCTAAAAAAAACATTAAACTTAAATGGCATCAAAAATCTGCCAACATACTACTTTTACTCTACTATTTTTACTAAAATCTAATAATTTGTAACACCTTAATTTACTTTGAAGAGCGCATATCCCCGCTGCGTACATGTGGATCGCACGCAAGCGATTACACAAGCTACGCAACCTTGGGTGACCGCAATTGGCAAATTTCACGTACCCTTCCTGTTCCAGAGAGCACGTTAAGCCCATTGTTATGGATAAATAACAGACATCAAACCTGGTCGGAGGACCGGGTTGATGTCTGAGCTCTGATGTTTGAGCGGTTTGACAACATACGAAACTGATTAACCATAATCATATTTGTTTATTGCATCTAATATCTGACAGGTATCTCGACCAATCCGCGTTGGGGCACCGTGGTAGAGTGTGCTCCAGACCCCGCAGAGACCTATACTCATCAGCGGGCCACGAACACAGTTGCAAGCATAAGTAACTTTAAGACAAATTAAATAAAACTTAGATTAAGTGATTGTGTTTTTTCATCGTCATCGCGTGCAATATTAACAATTATATTTTAATCTGTATTGTCCTAAATTAAAACAATGAGTGTAGTAAATATAGTCTTCACAGAAAATCAGTTTTGTGTCATCAGTTCAATAAGTCGACTATTATAAGCCCGTACTATAATTTAACTAACATCTGAGAATTCAAAATAGCATTAAAAACAATTGAGAATGCCTCAGTTACGTCATCATAATGGTTTAGCAGTTTAAAGTTTAGGTTTATGGCTATAGTCTACAACTTTGGGCAAGTACCTACATGTCGGGAGATTTTCGAGAACTTTATAGAAGATTTTAAGGCATGTAGCCTTATTTATCTTCCTTCCTAGGTGTTTGCCTTCACCGTAAAGTAAGTGGTAATTAGTTGATAATAAGCATGTTATATAAGAAATTTAGTTAACGGTAGGTACGTATGGGAATCGAACTCAGTTACCTACATATTAATTAATGATTTATTAAGGCAAACAACTTGGTGAGGTCTCACAGAAAATTCGGTCAACTTTAAATACAATCAAAACATAATTAACAAACTAGACAACATTGACATATGAATGGCGAAAATCTGCCATTTATAAAGGTCGATAAACATAAACAGTTTTCGCTGGAGCCTTCCAGAAAGTACGCCTGTCGGAATATTATCTCGCATGATACTGACGTAGGTACTAGAAATTGCCAGAACAAAAGTATCGAAGTCGAAATCGAAACTCGCCGTGTTACTTTCAAAACTTGATTTTAATACAGTATTTTTAATTAATTAACTAACTCAAAACTTGTTTTTAATTTATAAAATGAAAAAGTCACATTAATGATCTTACAAATTGTTAATTATTATGTTTTGCAAAAATTATTATTTCCTAAAACTTTTTTTTTATTAAACGTGTAAAAACGATTCAAAGCGACACAACTTTTTTGAGAATATATACGAGTACCTTTTCTATTCTTACAATATTTATTAAATCGGAAGAATTCACCTAACTTCTTTGAAATAATAATATATAATATTATTTCTAACTATTTTTAAATAAATTTGAGCATTAAGTCCTCTTTTTAAAAAAAATTATAAAAAATAAAATAAGATCAACTTACCTTAACTTCAGGATAGAAGTAGAAGCGAGCGCAGCTGATAGCATAGCCATTGGCAATGGAGCCTCCAGGACAGAAGATGCCATCACCTTCGCCATTGGGCCAACCAACGATCTTCCTCATCTCGCGAAGAACCTCCTCCTCCATCAGGGTGAACACAGGAGCCACTTCGAAAGTGTACACGCTGGGATTCAAGGCATCTGTCAGCCATTGGCCAACCAAGCCGTAGGGGTCAACAGAAGAAAACAGCTGGTTTACAAAGTAAGGATGCCCTGTGTTGACAGAGTAACGTGCAACCTGCAAGATCAAATTTACTTCTTTACAGACTTATAAATGTTTAAACGGACAACCTTCAAATATAATAATCACTATCTTTATTGTTTTACTTTACTTTTATTATTAAAAAAAAACTCACAGTGATTTAGGAATTCAGATTCCTATAGGTATTTATTGAGCAACTTATAAAAGTCTCTGAACAAAGCGAAGACTTAGTAGTCTTTGTTGATAGCTAATACTAGTGTATTAGCTATCGACAATTCCCAGCTAATAATATTTTTTTTCTCAAGAACACAATTTTTTTACGTTCGTTATAATAGCGATGTAACACTTTGATAGTGTACTTAAAAGGCTCAAGTACTTTGCTTTATAACAATTTTTTTGTGCTGAGAAATATAATAAAGTGCATTCGCAACTACGCCACGATGAATAATTAGGACTTCCGCTCATTAACGCCTTTTAAGAATCTTGTAATGAATTAAGACTTGTAAAACAAACAATTAAATTCCTTTATAATCATGATCTTTTTAATATTTAGAGTTGTAAATTGTACTTTCCTGTTTCAAAATACTATATACTTTTAACATAAGTTATTCGCATTAACTGAACTGAAAAATTCCCACCATAAAGTATTTAAATTAACTATCTATATTTTTTAAATTTAATCTTTAATTTAATTAAACTGACAGATTCAGTAATTTTTATGTATCTAAGTTTCATATAGGTAGTTACTTTACGTTGACTTCTTATAAGTGTAAAGAATGATACCTATTGGGAAAAAGTCTTAAGTTTAAAATAAAATGTCAAAATACTTACATCTGCCATTAGCGCCAATAACTCTTCGTGTGTCACGGGGCTCTCCCGTGGTTTCAGATCAATCGCTCTCTTGATATCCTCAGGAGTTGCCCACTCCACTACCTTGGAAGTCCTCGAGGATCTGCTAAAGACCACTCTTTCTACCAGAAGATCCACGGCCCGCCGTAAAAAGTCTTCGTGCTTCGACCTCTCTGGCAGACTTTGGAAAAGATTCTGCATGTCTCTGTCGTCGCCTTCCGTTACGATTATTTTTGAATCAGCTGGCATTTTGGCTTTGTTTAATTCACTAAATATTTTACCATTAGATTATGAATTATTTATTCTAATGCTATTGTTGTTGATCAAGCCTATACGGGCGGCCGTGTCCATCAGTGGAGCGGTTTTAGCCCGTCTCTCAGCGCGTAACCTTCTTAAATACCTCGCTGCCAATTCACTTCATAAGGTTATTTTACACTAAGTGCTCTGTACTGTTATAAACAATAATAATTGCACGTGGTCGACTAAAGTTTGATTTTAAGTAATAAAATGTCATAAATATTGTAGATTACTCTTTTGTTAGTTGGTACACGTATTTCTATGGTTTTTATTCGTTCTCATCACTAAACGGTGATTTGAATTTTTTGGTTTTTGTTTGTCTTAGCATTTTTTTTTTATGTACCTATAAAGAAAACTAAATTATCTTATAATAAGATAAATAGTAAAGTTAAAATTCTTTAGTTTGTCTGAGATTGAAAATTGTACTCATTAGTAACCAATGAAAATTTAATTTATCTAAAGTCAGATTCGCAGTTTAATAAAACAATTAGATATCTATAGATATTCCCAAGACTTCTCAGGCAGTAGGCCTCAGTTCATAGGAAATAAATAATAAAGTATTATTTTTCATTTAGTCCACTTAATTTCTATGATGGGTATATTTTCAATTAACGCGCATAACTTCCGTTCTTCCTCAATTAAGTAGTTGGATTTGTCCTTCAAATTGATGAAAAACTAATGTAGATATTACTAAAGCAAGGACTGCTATTCGATCGAACTTCAGTTACGAAAAGGCAAATGAATATTCGAGTCACTTGAACTATAATATGATTGGTCACGGCAGTTTTTTTTGTATAAACTGAACCAAAGAAAACACATTTTTCTTATGTCAACCAGAGGAATAGACAAGTGCCTGTTTAGAAGAACCATGGCTGGTAGGTATATTTTAACGTTATGCATGTGCAGCTAGGTACGAAATCGGAATATTAGATAAAGGCTATCCCAAAATTACGCGCGTTTTTAATTTAACCCCCCATTATTGCTTTCGACCACAATATGACAAAAAAACCTCTTTTAAAAATCGCTTTAATCGCTTTACCTGTATGTGAATGTAAACAAGCTTTAATAGCAAGTAGAAATGAAAAATTTAATTTAATTGCTAAATAATTTAGTACTGAATTATTAATTTTATTGAAAAAATAGAGTGGGGTGTTTGACATCAAATGTTAAAAATAGTAAAAACATAATTCAAAGCATCCCACGCATTTTTATTCAATTAGCACCGCCCTCTCTGGTGTTCGTAGTTTTAACCTACATTGTTTAGTAACAATGGCCTCCCGCAAAATTACGCCAAATAACATTTTTCCAACCAATCCTAACGCCAAATATTTATTATATTTAATAATTTTTTATCTCCACTGACAGATAAATCAAAGGAAAACGAAAAGTCCTTCTAGAATTTTATATATAGCTTATTGACCTTTACCTCTATAAATTATAAAAAAAAAGCTTATGCGTGAAACTGCACCGATCTCCATTCGCGCATTTTATTAACATACGTGTGCTGACGAGCGCAATTTTTTTATCGTGTGGGTACAAATTTACTTATACATAATAGATAGTGTAGTTAAAGTGTTAATATGTTTGACTACATTTTTATTGTCGCTTTGCTTCACGAACATGTAATCTAGTTCGTAGATATCAGGTACTCGGTCAAAGCCCTTTTGTGGGATTTTAAAACATTGACCTCCAAAGACTTAGGCTGCTAGACTTAGAATGTTGACTCATCTATTTTGACCCCTACTTTCGCAACAGAGTAGGTATAAAATTATTTATTAATAGAAATTTAAAACTGTAGACGAGGCCGATGAAGAATTTCGGTGGCTATTTTTAGACTTACCTTTATACGAGATACGTTTTTTTAAATTAAGTATTTTGAAAGCTGATTCTCTTGAATGCATAAGTAGGTACATAAGATTTATAAGGGTATTCCCTATGTTTAACATATATATATTATTTATTTAATAGGTATATATTGCTATATATTATTATAATAGCTGTATATTTGTACATTTGTAGTATTATATTTTTCATTTAGCTAAGTATTTTCGACACAGCCTAGTACTTAAGTATTTCAAAAAGGTGTGCGACGGAATAACCATTCTGCGCGACCATTCTGTGCGACAAATCCCGGTGCGCTGTTAAAAATGCTTACCTAGGAGTACTTACTAGATTTAGTACAGTTAAAGCCAATATTTCTTACATAAAACTGTACCTACCGTATCACGCAAACTCAGGAATATTTTCGTCATCTCGTTCAATGTTAATTTTTCAAATCACTTCATTCCATGAAAAGTTATACATACATATAAAATGCCTACCAAAAAAAAGGATTGTTAATAATGTCCTATAAAACATCTATGCACTTATTTAAGTGTGCTTACAACTAACATAATAGGTATAATACTATTTTTATACCTATCCAACTTTTTTCAAGACTTCGTTAAATGACACACCCTAAACATGTTATACCTACTACTACTTGTCTTGTCGTGACATAATTGTTCTTCAACGACAAAACGACCCCGCAATTTACCTACTTTTTAAAAAGTGATGATTAAGCTTGCGGATATTTACTTTTTCTTTCAATTCATCCACTAAAAGCTTTCTACTACTTATTTAAAAACATGAATATTATAAACAATAAAAGTAGGAAGGAAGCCGAACGGAAATATAAAATTAATTAGACAATATTATCGTGAAATTAGGAACAGCCTTGAACAGTACTGTATTATGCAATTCTTTACTTTCAATTACTGAATAAATTTAAATGCATTTCCTTTTGTGCCTTGACAATTACTTTTTGCGGACACTCATTACACGTGCTTAAACACAGTGGCCTTTGTTACATGGTTAATCAACTGAGAACGGCCATCGCCTAAAACCAAATAATTCGTTACAGATTACCAGCGGAACTGTCAGTGCCAAGAAAGGGTTAAGTTCTTTAGTGACATAATCTTAAAATTAGGTTAACTACGTAAAGATGTAGCAAGGATATGATCTCAAACAGAAGTCCGATCCGAGACGAAGATACACTCATGCAAATGCATAAAAAAAATTAAAAAGTTTATAATGGTTACTGTGAGGGTCAATAAGATCTCATCATTGAGATAAAATCTTTATTTTCTTTAGAAGTTTTCATTTTTTTCCGCCTTTTACTCTCAACTCACCTTGGATAAAAAAGCGCTTAAAGCCAGTAAAGGTAAATAAGTAAATAACGTTGCGTTACTCAGAAGCTTTCCGATGTGTCGACAAGATTACTGCCACCACACATCGCTGTCCTGCTGAGCTGATTGATCATACAGTTTGAACTCACACAGCTCCAGTTAAATAAATTATGTTAAAGTGTATCCATATATTTTTCATTTACAAATAGGTATATTTGTTTGTATTTTTATATAAGTATGTATAGCTAAATTACTAAAATTTTTATGTACCTACTTACCTATACGGAAAGTACTTAAACCGTAATGCACAAGCAATTAGCGATTCATTCTAGAGACAATACCAGGATACCCAAGAAAATTTTCCAGGATAAAATATAGTCGATAAATATATTTCGTAGTGGTTTTTACGGAAAACTTCTGCGTACTCAACAATTTATCATCCAGGGAATTAACACTTTTTGCTTCAATTCAGCGTGCTTGATCACGCTTAGTCATTTTCCTAGTAGGTACTTTAGTCCTGTAATGAAAACGGGTATTTTCTTGTAAATTAATTTTACTGTCCTACAACATAATATTGTTACCTACATACATTTCAATAAATTCTTCGCAAATCTCTATTTTTAAAAAACTAGAGGGTGTTAAGACCTATTTTTGGCTTTATTTTATTTATTTTACTTTATTTTGGTTTGTAGAATGTAGATACTTTGTAGCTTACTTATAGACACCTAGGTAGGTACATCTCTTTTGTACTTTAAAATTTTATTACCCAACCCACTGTAAGGAATATTGAAAATAAAGACCATAAAATTAGGCTAAAGACGAACTAAGAACAAAAATTGGAGAATAAATATCCAAAAATGCATATCCAAATATGCACCCAACCAGAGAAAGTGATGACCCGAAAAACAAAAACGCATGAAATAAAATTCAATCATGCGGTAGTTTAGGTATAATACTAGGTACCTTATATAAAAGGAAACAGTTCTCGGTACATCAGAATTAAAGTTCTAGCAAACAGTCAGTTTTTATCATCATTTTTAATAAATTAACTCGGACAACGGTAAATTTCAATTCGAGGAAATAATCAAAAAGTACCTGTATGTACATAGTGATTTAAACACTATTATAACAAAGACTGTCTACGAAAATCTAATTACAGCAAACACTTTTTCAATTGACATTGACATTGAATTGGTTGATTCCTCAATCAAGCTCCCCTCATAATAAATTGCGATATTTATTTTATCAACCTTAATTGGTTAAGTATAATTTGTTTTGTGGCGCAACATCGATTTCCTAAGTAGGTAGGTACCAACTTTTTATTTTTTAACTTATTAATTTGCTTTCCAATTTTAAATTTTTTTCGATACGATGATTTATTCTAAACCTGAGTAAGCTATTTTTTTTGCAACTATAAAACCTTAAATACAATATAGTGTTATTATCAGATAAAATAAAATAAAAAGGAGCTCATATGAATGAAGACAGCGTATAATAGACATTAGACGTGGCGTGACATGAAAAAACGCGATCATGATCGTGATCGTAGTAAGTGCCTTCTGCAACGCAACGCACCAGTATATTATAGTGTATTATCTATGGCACGCACCGTTTGTAACGTTAAGATAACACTGACATAATATTATGTATTGTATTGACATCTGACATACCTACCTAGGTACCTTCAAAATTGACAAGTATCATGACTGTGGTCACGACATAATCACGTCAGCGTCACATGTCACATGTTATTTTATTTAATTATTGTCCAAACCTCCAAACCAAACCAAAACCCAAATCCTGGTATGCTGCATGGTAGAACTTTTATTTGGAAAGAATCAAAGAAGTATTTGAATCAATTTTACTAGTAAATCAGCAAGTGACGCTATTAATTTAACCTCTACGCCAAAATGTCAGACTCTGGTGGACAGTTCAGTGATTTGGAAGAAGATTTATCTGTTAAAGTCAAGTCAGTAAGGGTAAGTGTGTTTTATAAAAAGTGTATCGTTTGACAGGAGTAGGAGTTTAATGAGAGACAGAGTGGAGGAACAGTCACCCGTCTTCTCGAATACCACTCATCTGTACCTTTCCTGAGAGAAGATATTAAATTCCACAAAATTACCTTAAAATTTGTATATTAACTAGCATAGTTTTGTATTGCAATTCTAATTAATTAATTATAAAATTAATTCATAAAACTTCCTATTTATTATATTTCAGTTTGCAGAAGAACCGCAAATCAAGAACCTCAGTAGTGATGACATTGATTCCGATGAGTACTTCTATGACTCAGATGATCCTTTACAAGGCACTAAGAAAAAGGAAAATGTCAACGCCCAAGTTCCATCTAGCAAGATAACTACATATCAACCATCTGAGAAGTTATTCAAGAAATACATCAACAAAATAAATGTTGACAGATATGAACCTACAGTGACAGATAGCGCACAGAAATTCCTAGATTTGAATGATCGTAAAACAGATAATGGGAGAATAAGATTCAAAGACAAACATGACAGGGCTACAGCAGAACAAGTGATGGACCCTCGAACCAAAATGATACTCTTCAAACTTCTAAACAGAGGTGTTATCAATGAAATAAATGGCTGCATATCTACTGGCAAAGAAGCGAATGTGTACCATGCCACCTCAAAAGATGGGCGAGACTTTGCTGTTAAAATTTTCAAAACTTCAATTCTTGTCTTTAAAGATAGAGACAAATATGTATCAGGAGAGTATCGGTTCAGAAATGGCTACTGTAGATCAAATCCTCGTAAAATGGTTAGGACTTGGGCTGAGAAGGAAATGAGAAATCTTGTCAGAATGTACAATGCTGGGATCAATGTTCCCGAACCTATTATTCTCAGAAGTCACGTGTTAGTTATGACATTTATGGGAGAAAATGGCTGGCCATCTCCAAAGCTAAAAGATGTTGAAATATCACAATCCACAGCTAGATCATTATACAGAGACTGTATTACAATGATGTGGAAAATATTTAATGTATGCAAACTTGTTCATGCCGATCTATCAGAGTTTAATCTTCTCTACCATAATGGTAATGTTGTTGTCATTGATGTATCACAGTCTGTAGAACATGATCACCCTCACGCTTTTGAATTTTTAAGGAAAGATTGTACAAACATATCTGATTTCTTCAGAAAAAAAGGCGTAGCTACTTTGACAGTGAAAGAGCTATTTGACTTTATAACAGATGCGTCAATAACTGAAAAAAATCTAGAGGATTGCTTGGAAAAACTGTCCGAAAAGGCTGCTTCAAGGAATTTTGAAGAAATGTCTGCACAAGAACAGATTGAGGAAGAGGCGTTCAAAAATATTTATATCCCCAAGAGACTTACTGAGGTAACCAAAATTTGTCTCGCTTCTTAATTTATTGTTTACTTTTGTTCTTCGAATGGCTTTGAGTTTGAGAGCTTGTACAGTTTGTCCTTTAAAAAAACAAATAGCAATCTCAAACTGCCCGTGAAGCATGTCAAGGAATTGCCATGTCTTGCGGTTTGGTTGGGAAGATGTAAATGCCCCAGACTCTTTATATTTAAGTCACATTAACCACCTAATAATGGTGGTCTGCACTACCATGAATAGGTAGTTTTTTTTTTCTAAAAATATATTTTTTAGTAACCGACAACATAGGAGTAATGCAAGTGTGCAAAGATCTTAATTTACTACAATCAACACCAATAATGCATAAAATTTGCAATATATTTACATATATTAATTAAGATATATATTTATATTTGTAATATATTATATATTTAATAATGTGTAAATTATGTATTATTAAATTCAAGGTAATAAACTATGAGCGAGATATCAATAAAGCAAAGAAGGGTGAAGCAGATGATTTGGCTTATAAGAAAATTGCTGGCTTCAATGAAGATTTGACCGGAACTGTAAACAAACCTGATATCTTACAAGAGGATGACTTATCTGGTAGCGGTTCTGAAGGCAGCTCGGACGAAGGTGGCGACGATGAAGATACAAGTGAGTAATTGCTTTATTGAAATTATAATTAAATTTATCGTAGCAATCAAACAGGTATCATTAGATGGCCTGCATACTTTACTACTCATTTTAGATAATAAAATTAACAAATGGACATTACATTTTCAGAATCAAAATTCAAAAACTCTGTTCGCCCACGAGATGAATCCCCAAACAGTAAAAAGTCTCGAAAGAAGGCAGTTAAAGAAGAAAAAGCAGAAAGAAGAAAAACGAAAACTAAGAAGCATGTTAAGAAGAGAAGGGACAAAGGCTCTGGGAAAAAATAGTGTAAAATATTATAAACCTAAAGATTTTTTTTTATTGAAATCTTTATTTAGGTAGAGATTAAGTGGAATTAAATAAATTAACACTAATAGGAATTTTTTATTTACTAGAAAATAGCCCAGTAGTGCGTAGGTAGTATAATTTATTTTTGTAAGTTATTTACTGAGATAGATAGGATATCTACATAGTAAGTAGTCAAAAAGATAAATTTACAAAAAATAAAACTACATTTTCATATTCATTTTATATTTATCTTTCATTACAAAAATATAAAACTATCTTACAGCAGACAGCATCTCTGGTTGTAAATTTTAATTATATAGTTGCATCAATTACATAGTTTGATTTGGCAAACTAAGAAAAGGTGTATATTTTATTAGACATTAATTAGTTTTTTTTTTCTCTATGTAAAATTGGACCTTTTAACCAATTTTATTGTAAAGTATAACCAGTTATAGATATTAAACTATTGGGAGATTATGTCCCTCTTAATATTATACAAGCTCTATCGTAAAATTAGTTATATCTACCTACATGTTTACTGGACACCTGGCATTGTGTAGCTTATGTACTGGAATTATTGTTTGTATAATATTGGCTTATACACAATATACACTGGAAGTTTACTTTAAAATTTAAAACAATACACCTATTTAGGTGTAATAGGGCCTCTGGGAAATATCTCTAACTACGTCAATGGGGG
The DNA here is from genome assembly GCA_018231265.1 of Noctuana haematospila. Taxonomy (NCBI): domain Eukaryota; kingdom Metazoa; phylum Arthropoda; class Insecta; order Lepidoptera; family Hesperiidae; genus Noctuana; species Noctuana haematospila. The sequence goes on along the minus strand of DWQL01000264.1, from coordinate 3,594 downwards.
CTATAGGCGTGACTTTGCTTCAATTTATTTAAATGTAAAATATTGCAAGTGACCACATTAGGCATCGTACAATACTTTTCGACTTGTTAACTTCACTAGCTGAGTGCACACTGGAGGAATGATTGTGAAGTTACGCGTCAAAGTTGGTGATCTAATCTCTAGAATATTTAGACTGGGTCCACAATTACTTTAGAAATGGCGTATAGCCGCCCCACCCCTCCGAATCGTACCCACCCTAGGGTTTTCGCTTACTGTCTCAAAAGTAAGTAGGGAAGGGTGTTGTTATATACCTACCTTATTTTATATTATGGTTTATGCCCCAGAATTACATTAAAATACCTTCTGCTTTATTCTGAGATTCGTGAATCTTTTTGGATGTGCATTGCGCAGGCAGGCTATGACGCATTTGAATATACAATAGTATATACATAATTACAGTACACAAGACATAAATTTAAAAATAAATAATACATTTTAATGAATACCTACATTTAAGATATTAGGTAGAAAATTAAATTAATATCACTTACCTACCTACAACTTACTTCAAACTAAGTTCATAATATTTTTAAGAGTATAACTTAATATTGTCACGCAGGCCTTGGGCAATTTATTTTACACCACATTTTTATAAGAAGGACTTAACAAAATGTCATAACAGAGAACTAATAATAGTCCCGAAATTAAAGACCGCAATCTCGAGATATTTAGGAAAATACAGTTATAAATATTTGAGGTTAGGTTAGATTAGAAATTATTATAATGACAGACAACTATTATCAAATGAACAATAAAAAAATCGGAATACTGTTTATTTAATGTGAAAATTAAGGAGCTCTGCCAAGTATGACTATTAAAATTATTGAGATTTAATGATCTTCATGAAAACTGATTGATGAAAAATCCTAAGACAATTGACTTTCTCTTTACAATCGATTACATTGTTATACCTCTCTATTATTTTATTTGGTCCTTCTTATAAACACCACACTATAAATATTTATTTATTATATAATATCTACTTATAAGTAAGTACGTAGTCAATTAAATAATATAAAACGTCTCTTCACGAACTGCATTCACAGATAAATCAGTCATAATATTGTTTACTCCAATAGTAGGTTAAGGTTCTTTGGCTAGAAATAAACAATTATTTTATTAATGGGGAACCAATTAATTATCTTTATCGATCTAACGAGACAAAATGGAGATCCTATGATTGTGGATTTAATGTCAATTGAAAACTTTTATCTGGTGAAAATTCATAGCTTTTCATACCCAAGCATAGATGGATCTACTTATATGGTACGAAATCGTGTTGTAGAGTTTAACATAGGTACTCGTACATTGTAAATAACATATAAAATAAAAGTAGGTAACTAGGTTGAAGTACAATAAACTTACTAATGTAAGTTAAATTTTATTTACAAAGTACCGTATAAGTTCGAAACATACTTATGTAAATAACCTATGCTATGATAACAACACAAAGCTTAGCATAACGAAAGTTATCCGCAAATATTTATAGGAAGGAAGTAGTTGCGGCATAAAGTGTATAAATGCGTTTACAAAACTCCAAAAACTATTAATGTAGTCGCCTAACAATACACGTAGCAGTTTATGTTTCCTTTCACATAGCATTTTTCCTAACAATTTATCTATCACACGTCGTTTGTACTGCGCGGTACTAAAATGGAAAATATTGTTATATCACATTAAAATCAGCTACGAAATTGTATCACGTAGCAAAGCGCCTTCTGAGATTGATATAGCAAATTAGTCTGAAAAAGAGAAGAATTCCCACCATAATGAGTATTTCTAGCCAAACTGAACTCTTATCAATGTCTAAATACTTGAGCAGCACGTCAGGTTTTGCGAAATGGCAGTAGACGTCGGTGCATTCAAGAGGGTTCCGGCCAAAACCGAAGATTGTTAGGACCATGGCCACGACCCCGCAGCGGATGAACGACGTCTTCATAATAATGTTCATGATCAAAGGTATCCGGTGAGCGAAGTCGAACCCGTAGATGGCTAAACCCAGGAATGGCGCGATGACTGCCGGTGCTGCCGCGCAACCGTTCTGTAAATAAAATTTCGGTTTAGAAGACTTCTCTCGGGGGTACAAAGCTAAATCTGGTGATATCAACTCACACGCAATTTCAGGCATGATTAAAGAATTATTAATTATTTTTCTTATTTATTTTGTAAGACGATGGACGAAGAAGAAATATGACGAGTGTTTGAATATAGAATGTAAGCGTAGAACATAAGAGGATCGAGAGACAGAGGGAGATATGAGTGGAGAGCGCGAGGGCTAGGGTGATTACGATGTAATAATGTAAATAATAAATCCAAAATAAAGTAAAAGATGTTCTAAATCAGCCCCTTAATATCCCACATTTATTTCATTACATCACTCCGTAAAATTGGATTTTTTGCTAGCTTTCTATTCCCTTTGAATTCTCCATATTCAACTTTGATTGAATTGGATTTGGCAACCGTAAACAACAATGAAGGATTTTCTGTTACCAAATATATCTATCGCAATAATTTTCCTAAATACGCCATTCACGCCAATAATTACCGGCCTTGAAGTACTCTTAAATACTCTTAATGAAGTTCGGAGAATAGTTACACTTGTAATCAGAACTTACCCTGACACTAAACATTGAACCAATAGCCAGTCCAATGCCCTCAGAAACCAGCGAAACAATGTTCCCAATCAAACAGAAGGCTATGAACCTCACGATGACAAATGGAATCCCGACCATGAAATACACGATGCCACAGAACACTATGTTTAATGTCACTTGAACTGGTAGTTTGGATATCGTCAACGCTGCGTAGTATGGCGTCAGACTGTACCAGCCGTTGAAGTGCTCCTTCTTAACGAGTTTCACTTCCATAGGATCTGAAATAAAACAACAAAAAATGTTTTAGTTCTGGGGGTCGGGGCAGTTTTAGCTGATATCATCTGGTTTTGTTTAATTAACCAATATTTGGAAATGATTCGAAATGAGTTTTACGATTGGTCGTACGTCAGTGAACAATAATTGCACCAGTTACCACAGCCTGGATCGGCGCTTACAATCGTTATGAACGTAAAAAGAAAAACTAAGTACCTAGTTAGTTAACAAATCCGGTATCTAAAATAATAATTTTCCTAGAATTACTACTTTCATCGACGGCTTAAATTGTAGTGTATCTACATTATATTTATTTTATAACATTTCTTAAAGCACTGTTGGTATGATGATAAATGTACCTACATATTTAAGCTACTACCGACCATGTTATTATGCATTCTAATTTCTCGATTAGGATCAAAACAGAAACAAGTTAAAAGCAAAGCATATCTAAATATATTAGTAGGTATGGAGTAAAATCATAATAAAAGAACGACTGATTTTAAATAATGTTTTGGTATTAGGTAGATACTTTTATATAGTTATCTACTCATATCTCCCTGTACTAAGTTTAGTATCTAAAGGTACATGTTTACTTGTATAATGTTCGGCATTCCAATACGGTCGGATTTTTATTATTTTGACTTGATTATCTAACTTTAAACCTATTATAAGGAATAATGTTTAT
>DWQL01000263.1:0-17158 GCA_018231265.1 Noctuana haematospila | reverse complement strand
GAATTGTTACTTGTAGATTAACAATTTCTCTTAGAGCATCAGTTGTTGCGCAAATATGACCACTGAAATAGACGGACAACTAGGTCGTCATTTATCAGAAGCTGTTCATAGAAACCGCGAGTATTATGTAGCGTTTAATTTAAGAGGCCCCGCTTAAATAATATTAAAATAGGTTGCTTTGTGCGCTAACAAATTGGCGCCGAGTCGGGATATACCTACGCTCTTGTTTGTACGCGAGCTATGAAATAAATTTTGCTTCATATAATAGATATTATACGGACTGTGTTTCCAGATAACACAGTAAGTTGAGTTTTAGTTTTCATTTTTAAAACTCAGCTGAAAATATAGTACTACATTCTTTCAAAGAAATGTTATGTTTAAAAAATATCATTATATTAACTACTGTAATAATTAAATAGAAGATGAATATATTATACATCTATCATATAACATATAAATATAAACTTTAATTCTAAGGAAACGGAGTCTTGTGAGAGCTGAATTGAATCTCATCTTATTTCAGCGCAGCAAGAATTTGCTGTTCACATAAATGTTTCTGCTTAGTGGAGTATTTGTACTATAGTACTATTTTCTATTCTGGTATAACTAAAAGGGAAATAATTCAAAAACACGCGTCGAAGGGAACGCGTTCTTTGTTCTCAAATCGCGCGGCCAAAACGAGGATTGCCACGCTTGACTACATTGCAAGTCATGTTATTTTCTACCGACTTTTGACGCATATTGAGCATTCTGTACGCCGTACCACACACACGTGAGAACAAAGTAATGACTTCATTCTATCACAAAGTTACATAAACTCGAACAAACTTGACAGTGCATTTGTCGCGCGAAATTCGGACGCTTTGCAATCTTCACACGTTATAGTTTTATTATACCGTTCTGTAGACTTACGGGGAACTTTAAAATGACTCTTTCTAACTCTTAAGTCGCAGTGTCACGTATGTTATTAAGATAGAATAATGAGATTTCCGATAAATCGATCCGTTTTAGGAGTTTGACGTGCCTTGATGTCAGCATCCATAATTTATTGGAAGCAAATCGTCTCTGTATCCCAAGCGGCATTCTTGCTAAGTTCAACGTGTCTTGCTATTTCGCCAAGTACTGAATAACTTAGGGCAAAGTTCGCGAATAGTTTACATCACGTTAATATCCGATATGCTGAATACTCGAGCCCCTTTCACATGGATCGTGTTTCCAAGCTCTATAGGAAGCCTTCAGGTGCCATTTAAATACTAGCTAGCTTCAACATACGAGATAATCTTCATAAATACTACGTTACATAATATGAAGCTCCATTATGATACAATGAAATATTTAATTAGAAAGCTAAATCCTTCTAAACTAAGACCTAACATAATAGCTACTTGTGAAGTATTCGATCTTGTGAAGAAATTTTACATTCATACTATTCCTTAACTCATGCAAGTAATATTATATTTGCTAAATTTCTCGAGTCAGAAATGCAAATTTCCGTGAAACAGACATGTTTGTGTTAATAGTTGAGGTCAGAAGGCAGAATACAAATGCAATGATAGCCCAGTTCAATACATAACATAAGGCATCCCACAGGGGCAGAACACACTCAGGGTCCGATTATACCCATACATAGTAATGCAAGTGATTTGCTTACCATTTGAATCAGTTATAAATGTACCGTAAAGGGAAATAGATTGGTTCTATTAGTTCCGTTAGAGCGAGGTTTCCCTTTGACGTGGCAGTGCATAATTCAAAGGCTTTCGCCTCGATTTCCCCTCGGGATATGTGTTAGCACCTGTATTAGTATGTACGGATCGTGCCGACTTAATCTGACCTATATACCTACTATACTCTTTTCTGTGAACTATAAATTGTGGTTTCACAGTTGACAAATTGTTCGCATTAACTCGTTCCCGCTACAGAGTCAACTGCACAAAGAATTTGAAAGCCGGGATTACATTAACATACATAGTAGGTACATACACGTGTGCAACTTCAAAAGTTCAAAGTTATTTCAGTTATTTCCGTTTCAGTGTTATAATAAGTAACACTGGATGGGTAAAATTAAGGTACGTAAGTATTAAAAATTACTATAAGTACAATTACTATTTGTTAAAATACTATGCCTAAGTTACTCTTTAAATGTGTGATAAATTAGTTTGTAGTTTTCAGTTGTTGGCTGTGAGGTTCAAAGATTACCAACTTGGGATTACAGTACGTTCGTTGTACTCATTTTCTCAAAACGTAATAATTCATTATTATTACTTTGACTAACAAACTATTACAGATAAACTTATTAAACTTTACCTCTAGCGTTCCTTGGCGCTAAGTTTACTATTTACTATGTAGGTATTAGTAAACATAGGGAGCGCGCTAAGTTTTCCTCAGTTTTCTTCTCTGAATTTAATCTTGAACCTGTTTGAAAATAGTCAAACGTCTTTGTTTTCGTAAAGATGATATTCGTAGTTTGGGAAAATACTCCGTATATGTTTACTTATACCTACCTAAATACCTTTAAAGGACACCCACATAGATAAGAAGCATTATAGACCGAGTATCTTTGAATCGTGCCTTGACCTTTACTGAAATAGTTCCTTATTTCTTTTTATAAACATGGCACACTCTAAAATGTACAGCGAAGATAAAGTTAAAATATTTAATTTTTTTAAATATGGCTTGCAGGAATCCGTTTATTTTAAGTTACGAATAGCTGTGATACAGCGTTTTTGGGTTTTAAAAGCAAATACAAAACCTTTCACATTTATAATATAAAGCACGATACACGCTTCTGATTACAATCGCAGTTGTTAGTAACAATCCTTGTCAGGCTGTCATCCAGCAAACGAGTTGAAAGCATGCAGAGCTACAGCTTCTCCAATTTTCTCGTCTTCCTATTCTCGTAGTTTATGCTTTCAATTGTCGTAACGTTCCGTAGCGCCTATGTTACTTATGCTCTCGTAATTTCAGGTGTGTTTGAATCTTTCTCAGCGACGATCATATATTATCACTTCTTTTGGATGAGAAAAGTTTCATCACAACGTTTTGGTTTCAATTTTAGCGCCATGAAAATTATTGAGATACGAGTAGGTTATTTAGGCAGATACTGAGAAAACAGTCTTTAACCGTTGTTATGACAGTGCTTTTTATTGACGAGTATTTGAGTTCATAACAATAAAAACATTATGAAGCAGCCTGCAGCAGGTACGAAATTTCTTATGCCTTTTCTTCAACTTAAAAAGTAATTCTAAATAAGAGAAAGAGCGAGAAAGATAGAGCTAGAGAGAGAGAGAGAGAAAGAAAGTCACATGAAGAAAGCATAACGCTTCTTCATTCTGTGACGATTTCTACCATTCACCTTCTACCTCAAGCCACTTGGCACGTTCCGAAAAGGTCTGCAGGGATCTCACTCTGTTAACCCTACTTGACCCGATATGATCATAAGTTATGGTTGTAACTTTTAGCCTAATAGCTCGAAAGTTTCAGCCTAAAAAAGCTGGCTATTAAGAACGAAACGAAATCATCTGAATGATTGATGCAAGTTAAATGTTGTAATTACGGGTGGACGTCGCGTGTCGGGGAATAATTGTGCGTTTATATTTTAATGGTATTCGCCATTTTTCATTGGCGGTTGCGACTTGATTGATGTTGCGATTTATTAAGATTTTTTCGACGCGTTTTTATCCACAGAGATAACATCAAATAGAACGAATAAGATTTGCTTTTGATTTTAAACTGCTACCATCAGACTGTTTTTATTCATATACAACATATTAGTTTTTTTTAATTTATGTTTAAGTAAGTTCATGTATTACATTACACATCTTTGAAGATTTTGAACCCCCCCTCTCAATAAAGTTTTTTTGTACCCTCCTTTCCCTCTCCATAAACGTTACGTAACACTAAAAGCCTTAAACATGAGTTAAAGCCTAACCGTATAAAAGTACGACAACAAAACTTACACGAAAATTTAATCTAATTGCAAGCAATTTTCTACGGCTTTATTGTTCTCGTATATACGAGTATGTAATTTTAAACATGGTTTGGACGCTGCTACAGGTCAGGTGTACGAATAATTACTCTCATTAAGTATATAAATAAATTATAATTAAACTTTTAATGGAGCAATTTTATACATACTGCCATTACTGTATGGAAAATGAACTTTTTGTTAAACTATTAGCAGCCTGTCGATAAAGGTACTTCAACAAAATATAGAGGGTAAAATCAAGTTATTTTTTGTCACAAAACATAATTGTATAAAGCACGTTTTGTAATAAATTTAATAACTTAAATTAAAGGGTGATTTAAGCATTACAGGTTTAGTAGGTTTTTAACCGGAAAATTTCCAATAAATAGATTGGAAATAAAAATATCTATGTAATTTCAGAATCGGTTAAAAATGACCGTTGCTTAACAATGACGGTACGCAACAATAGGATGGGATCCTAGAATTGTTACGTTAAGTGACCCCATTACATGCAGGAAGTCACGCAACTGAATGACAATGGGGACATTTTCAACAAGACGCACGTGGGTTTCCAGACTGCGCTACTATGAGCTAGTAAAGTTATATAAATTATATATTGTTCTTTAAATATTCTATTCGTCATAAGTGTAATAATACTTAGTCGTTTATACTTGTCTAACTTTTTCATAAAATCGCTCTTTTAAGTGCCCAATCTGAAACTTAATTATAAAATTTTACTAATATAGTGTTATTTTGTGGGAATTTATATTATTTATCTTGCTTGATTTCTTTCTTTCAACTGCAGATAATTAAGTGATGCATATTGTTTTTCTTACCAATACAATTATCTCCTGTACATCATCAGATTTTTATCAGATTTTACAACACATGTCGGCGGTTTTGTAATGCCGGAGGCCTGTAACATGCAACCTGCGCGGTAGTAACGCGCCGGTCTCAGCCGCACGCATATTATTCGTATGTCTTTCGAAGTGGTATTACTCCTCTACAATAGTAAGAGCAAACAATATGTAATAATGCCCTTTTTGGGAAAAGACAAGTGCAGGGAACATAGCTCAGTGGTAGAGCATTCGACTGCAGATCGAGAGGTCCCCGGTTCAAACCCGGGTGTTCCCTAAAATTGAAATGTTTTTTGAACATTAAAAAAACATAAAACATTGTTTACATAAAATTATACTAAATTTTTAAATTTTTATAATTATATAATTTTAATTATTTGAAAAAAAGTTGGCTACATAAAATAATAAAAATATTTTAATTTTAATTCTTATATTATTTTATTGAAAATTATTTCAGTTTCATTTTTTCATTGATCGTTTCTTAACTCCTCCCGTACGCTACAGTTTTGTTATAATATATTTCCTTCGATTGCCTTCAGTCTTGGTTTATTTCATTGTTATGAAAATTCCATCAAAAAAGGCAAATCATCAAAATATTGGTGTTTCAAGCCGAGTTTATTATCGTTGCTACGAGCGTCACAGAGGGCATCGTCCTTCACTATATAGTTTATTATAACGTGTATAATGACACACCCGTTTTTTAATGTAACAGATAAAATAATGAAAGAAACTGAAAGTCAATATGTTAATTCTGTCTCCCTACTGCACTTTTATAAGGCGACTTTTTAAACCAAATTTTACCTATTCATTCTTTCAAATTTTTTTTCATGCAAACCTTGTCCTGACCATAACATACACAACAAAAAATACTTAACAAATTTGGTGCAGTAATTCCGCGCGTACAAACATTATGCGCGTACAAAAATTTCGGCGACTCATTTTTGTTAATATAGATAGCTAATAAATACTTAACAGATACGTGTTGCAGCTAGGGCTAGATGACAAACGACGATTTTCGTCAATCGCCTAAAACAAAGAAAAGGGTGAATATTAAAGGGCTCCAGCCACTCGACTTGGTTTTTCATCAGGCGACGAGACACGTGTGTCGCTTTCAAGCCTTCCTTTAGAGATCCCGCGTAAGATTAGGCACTAGTTCTTATAGTGAAAGTAGTGATGTGAGAGACTTTTCGATGTATCTAAAGGTATCAATAAAATCAAACGACGTACCCCTGGCGTCTGCTCTTCCCATCTGAACTTACAACACGCCGTGAGGCAAATCTTCACGGCGTGTTGTGAGGGCAGTTATGGTACTTCAGCGGGCAAACCGTACCAGTTCATCCAGCTATACTTTTGTTAGTTCATTAATTCATTCAACAAAGAGTGGGCCATATAAATAGTTGCATCAGAAGATTTATATTTTGTATATTATTATCCCTGTCTTGTTATATTAATATGACTATACTAATTGATCCTGAATTTATTACCTGATTATCTTTAAATAACGCTTCACACTCACAGCCCCACACTAGGATTCCCTGTGTCGTGGGTGCCATGGACACACACAAACACAATTACACAAACACCCAGACCGAGAACAGAAATTTAAATTTATCATTTAAATTTTTGCCTCGCCGGGAATCGGACTCGGGACCCATCGAAGGGTGGGTAACCACTGGCGTGGTAACCACTACACCACGCGGGTCGTCAAGGCACTCATTTCACTTCAGTCGGGCATACGTTAATATTTTTGATTATCAATTTGCATTTGAAGCTAACATATCGACATGAGTGGAATTAATCCATCCCTAGCTCGTTATAGCACGTCATCACTCGCCGGGCGGCACTCGGCGCGCGATGATTCAGCGTTCTCAATCCAAAAGCCTTTTACGATTTCACTCTTTCATTCGACTCGCGCCAATTCGAGTCTCAGTGGCTCTCACGCAGTTTACGTGCCGTGTGGGAACTGTACCTGAAATGGGCTTTTGTTCGTTGATGATTGGGCAGGCACATTATTTTTATAAAAGGCATTTTATTATGATCAAGAAAGTCTTGTAGAGTTTTGGTAAATTTGATTTTCGGTATTATATTTGCTCTTTACCTACTATTTTTTTACAATTTCTTTTTTTCTGGTTTATTATCACTGATTTTAAAATATAAAACATGATATGTTTCCCTGTAATGGCGTACTGAGTGATCAATATTGAGTAAATGGAGATGTTATAATTAATACTACGATTATTAATAATACTATGATTTCTTTCACTAAAAACCAATTATACCTACCTAACTACTATAATATAATGTATCTATACCTAATCACTCATGATTATTCAGGCGTTTAATAAACAAATAAATTTTACATAACTGGAAGCATTAATGCAACTTCAACTAACTAAAAGTAATTAAACATAACATTTGCACGTTGTCACCGCTACGATCTCTACGACGCTACGTCGTAGCACTCGTAGTCTTGCTCGGAGTATTGCAAAGTTTGACACGAAACTAATATCGCAATCTTCTGCAACACATTCTCGTTTGACTAACAAGTTCACATACATTAGTCGGATTACCAATATTACTCTGGCAAGACTTGTATTATCCTGACTTGTGTAGCTTCATGGAATGCCCAAATTGGTACCGTTTGTAGCGTTAACTAAACTTTGCTGCATCACAAAAGTTTCACACTGCTCCAGCAATTTAAGTTTAGTACACCTTTGTGTAGTTGTAGCTTAAACGGTTCAGAGAAAATGAGTACTAATGTCGAGTAAGATTGATAAGTTCAGTCCCTATAATAAACAAAACCGCAAATACACTACGTTTAATTTATACAATTTCAGATAATGGTCACTTTATGTTTGATGGACATTACTGTTGTAACAATGATCTGTTACATAACTCTGTGCTTTATAATAAGGTTAATGGTGTAACAGGTAATAATAAAAGTTGATGAAAGTTGAGTAGATAACATGTTATAATATTGAAATATAACGGAAAGCAAATCATTATTTTAATTCATAGTAATTATGTAGTTCTGCTCTGGAATAATTCCCCGCAATCCCGGTATTTTCCACATGCTAAATTCCCTCTCATTGTACGGGAAATACAAAGCGCCACTATCTCACACAGCCACTCTGCCTCGATATAGATACTAGAGTTAAAATGAATTACTGTAATGCGCCCATGTGTAATATAATGCCACTGATACAATGTTTCTACCCTGATGAAGGCATATGAATTATAGTTATAAAGGTATTTAATAGTGCCTGCTTAGCACATAAATAAATAAAACTTATTTTGGATCTAATTTTCAATATAGATATCTATTAATCTAGTCATTCTACAGAAATGTTTGTGCGAATATTTAAGAAACTTCTTAGGAACTTGATTAAATGATATTGGACCCTGAATGAACATTACGTTTGAGTACGAATATATTATGAAGTTATCTTACACTTATTGTCTGACTCGTGTCACTACTTTTTGTCTCAAATAAACCTCTACGAGATTGTCTAAATCAACAGAATCGAAATAGATATAAAAATTTTACTACATTATCGATTAATCTAAATAATATAAGTTATTCGTCTAATATACCTTTTGGAATGTTCTTAGTGTAACTTGCCAGGTTTTTATATCAAAGTGTGACTAGAACAGAAACGTTAAACAAAATCCACACGAAGCAATCTGAAACTTAATCAAACTTATATCTCGAAGTTTCTGCACCCACGACCGTCTCGAGCCAACTCAACTGTGAATACTTCTTATTGTTTTAAAGTGCATACTTGACTTTAACATATCGCTCTAATGTGAATACAAAATAATTGAAAGTTTGTCTAATTTGTGTCTGACATCAGTCAGTTTTATGGCCTTAAAATCCGGTTTTAAAGGAGTCGTTTAAAACGCACCTACCCATAACATAGGTTTTTATCTCACAGTGGCAGCAACAGAAAAAAAGGGAGATAAAGTTAAAATGAGGTTTCGAAACTCTTCTGATTCAAATATCTAGTTAGTTCCAAGGAATAAGATAAATTGTTTTTATTTCATTTATTCTTATAATAATGAGAATTCAGTCATTGAATCTTCCGTTCTTACTTAACATAAGGCTTTATATTGCAATATTTCAGTACCTACTCATGTATTATTATTTTTCTTCCTTATACTTGTTTCTCATATCTATTCGCTCATGTTTATATAAACGTCGTGTTATGAAAGTTTAAAGATACAATTTGTAAAATTGGTCGCTCTCATGACGAGAGTTTTATGTAGCAAACTTTAGTTATTTAAGCTTTGAAATTTTTAAACAAAACAAGACTTTAAGTTATTTGTGGAAATACGATCTAATTAATTGGATGTCTATGATCAAGAACAATTTAATATTATTACTTTTTTTAAAGGAAAACCTATTATTATACCTTACCTATATTATCTTTCGTATCCCAAAGTAATTTTTCGCAGGTTTTGTGCAAATTTTGCGGTTGAAATAAGCAATATAAATTAATTAATCAATTTACATTCCTTTATTGCTGTGTCGATGAAGTTTCACAAAGGATGAGCTTAATGCCTGTTAGTATTGTTTACCAATTGAAAACTCAATGGAGTTTCAACTAAAAAGGCAGTTCCCGCCATCTATCTTTTAGTGCCGTATAAGTATAAAAACGTAATTTAACACTGGTTCAGGGTTCGCTAGTTCGTGTTGTTCATTTGAAAAGCGACATCTAGACGAATTATTCAAAGATTCTACCTTTCACGCTTTCATGGTCGTCATAACAGCTGGTAGTTCTAAGGAATTTATAGAGATGGCGCTTTTGAAAGCGCCTTAAAGCAAATATATTGCGAATAATGCACTTAGCACATATCGGGTTTCTGCTGAATGTAGTATTTTAATAGTTAGTAGTTGGTTTAAAAGCGCCTATATACCACATGGTTCTAGTGCGTTGCAAAAAGGTTTTATAAATATAATAAGTACGTCTCCCCATTAACATCTCCCCAATTGAAACAGAAAATCTTGGCCGCTTATCCGCGGGCTCTCATAGCGAAGATACCTCCATGGACGAATTATACAAATATTATCTACAGCCTGACCTATAAGATATGAAAATAGTTTTTTCATATAATGGAGAATCACATGGATGTCTTAAACTCAAAGCTTGTTATCATTCGAACAAAACAATTTTTAAGTATCTATAAGTAATTATGATTGAACTTCATTTTAGATACATAATTTATTATGTTTGTTTAATGAGTAAATAATTTCCTATAGGTAGACATGTTTTGGCGGTGGCATCTCAAGGATCGCGAAATTAAGGTAAAATTAATTTAGTTGATTAGTTTAGTTGTTCAAGTTTATATCAAGTTTATATACGAATATAATTGGGATTTTTATTTGTTTGATACACCCAAGGCCAACTGCTAGAGAATGCCACATTAATTATTATTGTAATCTTTATTACTATAAAAATTAATAAAGATTAAATAAAATAAAATAAATTAAATCGTGACTTTCGTTTGAATTACTAACAACATCAAAAGTAAACACAATGTACCATACAATGTCTTCAGCAAATTTTGAATTAAAGAACCACGTAAAAAAGAAATAATAAGCACTTAAAGGATTAACTTCAATAATTAAAAGTGGTTAGAATTTTAACTTTTAATAAGACTGTGATTTACAAGAAAAATACCATTATGCTAAAGCGGGCCTACATTTCGACAGCCGCCGTTCCTTTAGTAATAACAAGGGCGTATTAATAATTACACAAAATTAACGACGGAAACTTCTTTTTTGTCTTCCGCAATAATAAAGCGTTTCTTAATGAGGGCTAAAAATTACCGAGGCTATTATTTCACGGTTCAAATATTTTATTTCACAGGCGGCCTTACCCCCGAAGGACCGAGAGATAAAGAAAAATAATAAAAAAACATTGGAGGCAGTCACAAAGGGGCTCTTAACGTCCTTTCGCTCAAGGAGGCTACAGGAGCGGCTGTTACGCATTAAATATAATTTCTTTTTTTGTAATGCGCATTTTTTGGTCGTGTCTTCCATCCGTAAATTCTTGGTTTTTCCTTAGAGCTTTTGTTGCGAGTGTTGTCATCGCTTATTATATGGTCATTAGATATCGTGTTCTCTTTGAAGTTGACAATTTTTTAATTTGGATGGTACGAGTTCTTGAAAATTGTAAACGAATTTTCTTCTTTGCTTTTTATTGATAGAAAGAAAGCAAAATAGGTACACGTCTTTCATTTCTTTTTATGTCTTTTGAATTATTTATTATTTGAAAGATAAGTATCAGCGGGTAGGTCCCTAAATTTTTATGCCAATTAAGTGAATTAGCTTTGAGTATCTAATTGACTCAACCTCAAAGTTAATATTCAAATTAGACATTAAAAACGATGTTGTATTTTTATGTGATTTGTTTATGTAAAAGTTTAGAAGCAATTAGGGAGAACGTCAGTATAAGTAACAACAGAAGTCCTTGTAGGGACGATATTTAATAGTATTAAAGCGATAACAGAGAAGAGATATTATAGAAATAACAGTGCAACAGTATTGATCGACTCAATAGATTTGAAAGTCGAAATACATACCTATATATATTTTCAAGTCTTCAAATTTTAAAAATTCAAATTGCTTTGATGTAATTATTAAGTTAACAAACGTCTTACTTGAATAGGATTTTGATTAGCATATCAGAAACTCAATTTTACGGAAATGTTCACTTCAAAATTTATGATTAAAATTCATTTATTCTAGCTAAGTTCCGACGCCAGGAAATAATTTTGTTCCTCGAGAATCTGACTGTTGAATATATTCTGAAGTCAGTTGTGCTCGTTTGGTTGTATCAATGACCGTGGCCTAAATCAACAGACTACCTTGATCGACTCGGAATTTGGTAGTATACCTATGCAATTACCTATGCTGCACCCTACGTACATCTAATGTTTGTTTCCTTTCTCCAATTAATAGCTTGAGAGTTCAGTTTCTGTTGACTAGTCTCTATTAAAGGCTAACAGACTAAACCTAATGTAACCAGAGAATATTCGACTTGTTTAGTGGAATGCAAATAACAAGACGATTCTAACGTTAACTTTGTTTGTTCTGCAGTTTACACAGCGGCTTCGTAAACCGTTTAAATAAATCTCAAAAGGATTGTTAACATACGGTCTTATGAATGAAACTGGACAAAGCAACCATTTTAATTTTTACTTCACTATTATGAACGAAGGGTAATTTATACTTGGATAAACTTTTGGAATTTTCACAAGTCACTTTAGTAATAAACTCTTTGCTTTATTTTGCTCTTTCACTGCATAATCTAAATTAATCATTAAGAGTTAAGTAGCTAATTATATTATTATTGGATTAGACATTATTTTGTACATTTTTGTATTTTGTTTGATTTTGACTTTTTGGAAAATGTGGATATGTACTATGAATTGATTTTATTTTGAGCAAAGAACAGTTGTTTACAAATCTTATCGATTTTAAATTACTATTAAAATATAACAAAATTGTATTTTTAAGTGCTCACGAAATTATAAACTTGACCAATGCTAGTTACGAAACGACCAAACATTGTTATGTTAAAGTAAAATACACCAAAATTGACAAAAATAGACAAAATTTTAATATTAAATCAATCAATTTTGCTTCAGTGCCATATTTACGTGTTACTCTTACGGATTTCTTTCCAAATCACATGAATAATATTATGTAAGATTCTAGTAAGCATTATCAAAAACTTAACAAAAGTTTCGATTAACATAACTCCCATAATCATATCCGGGCATGGACCATAGATGTTTGAGATAAGAATCCGTCCCTTCGTAGATAAAATCTACGGAACCATCTATTTTGAGGTGGGTATACAAAGATTATACAGGACCCTGGCTTTGTCTGGGAGCCGACCATGAAACTTTCATTAATCCCAACTTGTATTCATATCTTGATTCAGGGCCAGTATTGGACCCTCAGCTGTTTGCGTATATCCTGTTTTACAACCGGTCGTATAATTTTAGATAGTTTCGGCCCTTTGAACGTTTGAGTTATTTTAGCTTACGGATCCCCTTTAGATTTTAATGCAGATCTTAAGCTGAAGTTACCACTAACGAAATACTGTGATAATAAATAATTTAGATGTTATAATACGCAAGCAAGATTTAACTTAAAAATATTCGTTTCAATTTAAGTAAATATTGTATAGTTAATGAATAAGCTGTACTGTTTAAAGCTTAATTTAGGTACTCTTCCTGTTATCCTTGCTATTGGTATTCTCTCCCAGCCAACCCTTGGGTGATAGTGAAAATAATGTTAGGTAGATCCACAAGGTAATGTTATAATAATATGTAATAATATACTAAGTAAAAATAAATGCTATTTATATAATATGTAAGTAAATATTTAGATGGGTAAGTAGTAGTAAAGTAATACATTAGTATTGCCTAAAACATTTACATACACGTACAAACATAACAATGAAATTTATTAGCATTTCTAGCTTACATTACTATTATGCTTAGACCTAAACTTGTTTGTATTTTATATGAGAGTCCACACCGATTAACGAAATGTTGGCTTAGCGTGTTTCGCTATAATCACCAGAAATGTAGTTATGCTTTCAGCATTCATAAAGATTGACCGTAACTTAAGCAGCCCTTAAATTGTCAGCAAAATTCCAATTGTAATTTTTTGTTACTCGCTTTTATCCTCCGGTTGCCAAATATAACAAGCAAAATTTAATTAATATGGGATAGTACCTACCTTATCCGTATACATAATTTTAATGCAATAAATGTATATCTAATGTTCGATTTATTTCATATACGGATGAATAAATGTATACGTAATGGCGGTACTAAACGCATGACAAAAACAAAATCATTATTCTTGTGTTTTCTTCGCCATATTAACTTGAATAAGGACCTACGAATAGACTTTGACTATCTATAAGAAATATAAGAATATTTACACATATCACGTTGGGTATATCGGATTTTTATTATTTTCTTTTCATTCCCTATAGACATTGGGGAGTAAAAGAGGGTACATTAAAAAGTTCGCATCCTTACATACCTTACAAATGTCAATAGATTTCATATATGCAAGTACCTAATTAATTTTAACAACACTACCCTAGTGAAAACCTTAGTAGTCTATACATTCTTTGGCTGTCTTAGTACAACATTATGCTGTAGTATTTGTGGTGAATGTTCTCCAGGCACAATATATTACTTTTTTTTAAAAATAACTTCCCTAGTTTTTGTTAATTTTCGTATGCAAAATTGCATATCAATATGTCTTATACGAACATGACAAGACATGAGGTAATTATCTAATTAGACTTATTAATTCTTTTGAAGCAGCATTATCTAATAAATACTTGCGTACGGTCAACGGCAGTGTAGTTGGCACTGTCCGTAGGAATAACGGCTAGCCGCTTTTCTTTGTTTATGATCGTTTCTAAACCTCCAAAGGGCTCGTTGGTTCCGGTTGTTAGAGAGGGCTTTGGCCGGATTAATTCGACACTTAGTTGGCCAATAATCCTTTATGACTTGAAGCCTTTAGTTAGCGTTAACTCTCTTTACTGTTACTGTATCTCCGATTTGACGGATAGAAAATTATTTTGCTCCTTCGCTTTACATTATTTTTGTCGGCTTTTAATAAAAATGACTTGGCTAAATAATAAATGTCTAATTAAATTGAATTTTTTTAAATAGGCAATATGCAAAGATATTTGGGAAGCGAACTTTTAAATGTCTCAGTAACATATTAATATTATAGGTACATAATATATATTTGTACAAATAAATGAATTTTATTTCATCGCAGCACACAGTTAGAGGCTAATAAAATAGAACGCACCGCGAACGAAGCCACAGGCTGAGTAGGTAAAGAGTAGGTAAGTTGTATGAAAATTCCATTATCCATTCGTTCCACACCAGCGAACAGTAACGAGTGCCCCTTCGCCTTTCCTCATGGTATCGGCGGCAAACGGAGACTTGTATGCCAACCTGTTTTGTCTCTCTATTCCGGTTGAGTTATTTGTTATAAAAGCCATCAGGCGGCCTAATCAAGTAAGAAATTGATAGACCCGGACCAAAGTCAGCCCTTTTTCGGACCCTGTTACGAAAGATAAGCTTTTCAAATATTTGTGTTCGGGCATCTTCATAGTTGTTTGAATTTCATGCTGAAGATACTCTTTCCTCTACATTGAAGACTAGTTTGCCATGCGCTTTTATTCTTGTTGGCTTAAAATAAGAGTATGTAAAATACGCCTACTTCAGAAAAGTACCTTGTAACTTTCTAATAGTGAATTTTTAAAATCTGTGGAGTAGTTTCAGAGTTTACTGAACAAAATGAAGATATCATCTAAAAATAGATACAATTATGCACAAAAATTAAGAAATTCTGGAGGAGAATTCCAATTTGCATCAAGTCCGGCCAGCTTAAGGTTTTCAATAAAGACAAATTTTTATTCCTAATATTCGCCACATTTTATTCATCATCAAAGGTGCGTTGATGATGACAATGATGTCTTGTAACGTCTACTACTAGATTTCCGTCGTGGATGGTGGTGAATTTTTGTTTCCTAAAGACAGTATGCTCTCTTAGTTTGCATGACGTCGGCTACACGTTGCGGAGACGTCGTAAAGTGGGCACTAGATGTGTCAAGCGGGTTGGCGCGCTTCCAAAGGGGTCGTGGTCTAAAGTGCCCGAACACCCCACGCGGCCTGACTCAGCTAGATACTGTGTAATAAAATAGCTAGAAGTGAACAAACTTGCTCTATTGTAACAACCCAATTTAAGTTGCTTAATTGTTAAACTGAGGGCGACGACTTACAATACATTTTTTGTACTAAGATTACCTTACGTCTTTAATCAACATTAAGATTAGATGGACTTATCTTCAGTTCCAAAATTTTACAGAAATATTTATAATCATAACCAATTTAATTTACATAATACTTTTTTATAAAACAATTTTTCATTTACAAAAACAACCATTTAAAGAAATACATAATTATACCTACTGTAGTGTGTGCTTATGACGTATTGTATTAATTACTATTTTCTTATATTAAATCAGTCTCAATGAAGCTATGACCTGAACAAGATGCTCATGCATTTAAAATATCCACTAAAATTTATAAAGAATATTATAAAAAGAAAATTTCCTCTAATACGCTCGCTGGCATTTACGAAAACAAACATTTAAGTTAATAGAAAAAAACGTTAACAAATCAGGTTTTTTGTCATTAATAATGGATATTTAAACTGAAAGCACAACCTCATGGTTATAATTAACACAAACAATGTGTGTCGGTACGCAAGCGAAACAAAACATTTTTTGAAAAGTAAAAAGTAAAAATTTAAAGTAAAAGCATTTGCATGAATAACGAAAAATGTTGTTCAATCATTTCCATGAAACGGCTCATCCGCAAACAGCTTTTAGATGTAACATTTTTGTAGCGTTTGCAAAAATATGGGATATTTGAAAAAACGTTAGCACTCTGACTATATTTACAATTGATTTCTGTTCGTGACGGGATTCAAATAGGGTAGAATTTAGGGTTGGAGTACAATTTTCCTATATCTTATCTACATAAAAAAAATTTCGAGATATTTGCTTTTGTTTTCTAACGTAGCACTTTAATATTTTATTGCGTAGAAATGTCTTGCTTGTATTATTTTCGCAGTATTTACTCGGAAGATAATCAAGTTAATTCAAATTTTGTTATTAGAACAGAGAACTGGGGTTTGAAGAAAGCACTTTCTCTAACTTTTTTTTATCGTTATGTCAACAATTCAGCTTAATAATTTGCTTTATATTTCTATTGGTAATAGAACTAAAATGCTCATTATAGAAATTCTCGTACATTTCAAAATACGTATAGGCTACGGTTTTCACTATAGTTCGTAGACGCACGAACGGACGCTACGGAGCTACGAGCAAACCACAAAATCGTACCAAAATCCTGTTTGACGTATTTGTACCACTCAATTGTATTAAATTCGACACGTAGAATACTCGTATTTAATTCCTTACAAACGTATTGATTAGTCTTATAAATTCAATCATAAATGTAAGCTCGTCCCGTCGAGATCTGAACTTTTAGATATTTAACTACTAATACTAATCAGGAAAACTTTAATCATTCAATAATTAAATAGGTGTTCAAATTTTTTGTTCATCATTCAATAATTAAACTGCCTTTTTTATGTCCCACTGCTGGGCACGGGTCTCTCCCCACAACCGGGAAAAGCCTTGAGCATACTCCACCACGCTGCTCCAATGCGGATTGGTGGAGATACGGGTTAGTGGCCAACCCGTGTCGGATG
>DWQL01000262.1:0-17163 GCA_018231265.1 Noctuana haematospila | reverse complement strand
ACTACCGCACTGCAAACGTCGACTATTTCTAATCATTGTTGTAGGATATGAAAATTTTAGTTCACAATACACTGTGTTGTGAACAATGTCTTCACTTTTTGCACCTTATTGGCGGTAAAACAATCGTTATGGACATTTTTGTATTTGTGTAGGTCTGTGCATGAATATCGAAATCATTATTTTTGAGGAGTTGGTTTTACTTTAAAATGCATTTTCAAAAAAAACCTTTCTTTGATTATGGAATTGCAATATTTTCTACGCGAATGGGATATTTATTTTGTAACTAAAAAAGAATAATTTTTTTTAAAATGTATCGTGTACATTAAGATTGTAAAAACAAATTTAAGGTACCTTCTTAAAAGAAATTGATGATAAATTTTCTATATCATTTATTAGACAATTAACAAAAATTACATACAAACATACAAAACACTGAAAATTAAATAGCTAAGTATGTTATTTTTAAAATAGTCAAGTACTTTGGCTACATTAGACGTTTCTTTTAATCATCTTCGCCTAGATCGGGAATTCCTTTGAGTCCTCTGAAATTAATTTTGAAGTTATTTAAAAGTACCTAATATTACAGAGTTTCTTCAACTAGGCCACTTATTTTATAAAAATCAATCAAATGTGGTTCTGTAAACATTTCAATAATAATATTAATCAATCAATTATCAAGGTTTTAAGTATTGAAACTATCGCCAGACTGAATGAGCTTCAATGAATTATTTAAAAGGTAACCTCACAATGAGTTTCAATTTATTTCTATCGATTAAAGTTTCAATTGATTTTAACATTGTTTCAAGTTTTCCACTTACTTAGAGCAATCCTCAGGTAGAACGCATTTGTGTGTGCGATCATCTCGTACATAGGGCGGTGTGCACACACAGCCAGGTTCGCAGAAGGGGTAGCACGGGCGCAAACGTTCCCGCGGGTTGTCACATGTCACCGACGCACACCCGGCGAAACATGCCTCGAACCTATTGAATTGATCATTAATGTTAAATATCCTATTAAGACTTACAGAACAGAAATAAACAGCTACGTACGTAACGCTAATGTATTCAAAGTGCAGTTAAAGAAATGTAATAATAAATGGAGCATTTGAACTACTGAATTCACAAATATTTATTGACTATTTATTTCGGTATTATTTAATTCACTTAAGTAGAGAAGACAGTTGTCGGTTCATGATATAGATGGTGATGTAACATTAAGCATAAGTTTCACCAGATAAGTATTTGAAGTCATGGTAAGAAATGTTAGACATGGTTAGAAAAAAGACGTTTCAGTTTTCCTCCTCTTACAAAAAATATTATTTATTTAGCGATAGTAGAAAATTACCTTATGAAGAATTGAAATACTTTTATTATTATATACCTATGTAGTTTGTTATTCATAGAAAAACTGGTTAGTCGAGGTATCCATGACGAAGCAGGAATCCGAAAAAATATGTGTAGACACCATCGTATCTGTTTCGTAACATTTTTTTTCATAAAAAAGTCGGTATACCTTTCATGTGGTCGTTCGCAATTCATTGTCGTCAAAGGCTTCTTTTGAAAGGCGTCTTTTTCTCTGTAAAAATAACATAGGTACTAGTATCTACATTTTATGGCTATTTTTAGCCCACGACGCAAATAGAGAGGTGATAAAAGTTTGATGTGTCTGTGTATCTGTCTATGGCATCGTAACTTGAATTAACCGATTTTAATGCAGTTTTTTTATATGAAAGATGACTTGATCGAGAGTGTTTGTAGCCGTGTGAAGAACGTCAGATCTTTTCTAAAAGCACGAAATTAACTTCTAAAGTTTGGATCGCTACGTTAAGTTTGGAATTTTGTCATTTCAAAGGCATTACAATAACTTAGTAACCTTGAACTGAAGTTGAGACATAACCTGGAATCAGCATGATCCTTTAGAAATCGCAGCAGTGATATCGTGTTTGGGATTATAGGAATGGTGGTAATGAATTAAGAGACGATTATTGTATGGTGATTGCTCACAATAGACAATGAGAATAAAGAATATCAAGTAAAATTTCGTGTTCAGTTCAAACAGAATTGTAACTACATTCTTAATAAGTCACTTTTTGTAGAATAAAATAAAATAAAAACTTAAAATAATAAAGACGTATGACGAAGTAACAAGCATAGAAAAAACACTTACAGGGCAGGTGCTGCGTGATCTAATTCAGAACTCCTTAAATTAGGCGGAATTTTCAATTTGTTTAGTTCATCGGATCGTCTCTTGTCTTTGTAAATTAAATCAGATGGATCCTGCTGTTTATGTCTGTCTATTTCCCCAAACCCCTTGGCGTCTATATCATCTGAATATCGTAAATTGTAGCTATCATATCTTCTCCTGTCATCCCAATCTTTTGGGCCTGAATCGATTGATTTTTGTAGTGCTTTCTTTCTCCAGTATCTACGATCATTCGGTGAATGTCTGTTGTTTGCAATGGCTTCATCGTAATCATAAATATTTGGTCGGTTAGCAAAAGCAAGAACATCATCTAAAATATGTAAAACAATTTCTTAATTCAATCAAGAAAATTAACATGTCTTTAAAAGATTACTTCAAAAAGAGTTTATTTATTAACTTTACGATCATCATGATCCACGCAGGAACTTTTTGGCACGTATTTCGTGTATTTGCTTTCGATGCAATAGTCTCCTCTCAGTGATCAGTACTTTGGTAAAACCGACATTGTAGCTAGTTAGCTATTTTTATACATATGTATAAACATAATATAACAGTAATAGCTATGTATAAACTATGTTTACTATGTTTGTTAGCTAGCTACGCTATGCTACGTACGCCAAGTTATTTAAATTGCTATTACATAGCAATGTAAATTTAATTTGTATGCCTAATTATAGGCTTACCCTATTTGGAATTATCAACTTACATAGTAACAGCGCCAGTAATAACAATTTTCTCATTTCCCGTTAGTGGTTAATCACTTCATTGCTTGCTGTTTAAAGTGCAGTATTTGGCTTTACGTTTCAATTTATGAAGCTGTAAAAAACTGTTTACAAAGAAACGAAATTGTCCGGAAACGATACTGATAACGGTTAGCTTTTAGGTTAATGATGGTCGGAAGAATTTTTTATGTAAAATTCTTTTGGAACCCTACCTTTATTATTGTTTACATTAGGCATCAAGTATTCAAATTACCATATCCATGTATCTCAAAACAATAAGTTACGATCTAACATTGATAACTGCTAACTAGCTACAACTCGAATAAATAACATACCTACCTACCTAGCTACCTACCTAATATGTACATTAATGAAGCTTAGTTGAAAACGGTATTAATGATTGTAATATTTAAGTGTGTTTGAAATTTATTTAGCGTGTTTTCTACAATTATCATAGACATAGAAGATAGAAATAAAATTTAGTTAAGATTGATTTTATATTCGTTTTGTGGATATCCTGTCAGCGTCGTTCTGAAGTATTTTTCTCGGCTGCAATGCCTTGATCGGTGGTGGAGCAATAACTATATTAAAATAGTTTCCCATTCTCGATATTCCCTGGTCCCGTTTCAGGTCTTCAGCGTGATTGTAGTTCGTACCCTCGTTTTCATTAAACTCAACTACATCGTCATGTCTGTTATGTCCTCGTGTCATTGTGTTCGCGTATTTGGGATCGTGGAGTTTTCCAATCCTTTTGCTAGGGACGGGTATTCCCATTTGAGTGCTGAAATAAGATAGTCATGCTGTTAAAAATCGAACGAATGCTGCGTTGTTGTGCCTGGGGAATCCAAAAAGTTTTTGTTTCTCCCAAACGGCATAGAAAGTCAAATTCTACTGTGAATTTGGTACAATTTTTGTGTAATCCAATCCTCTATAATAGGTATGTTATAATCCAATAAAAATCGGAATTGATCCTTTGCCATGTTGATGCTTAACGACTTCAGGTTACATATGTTGTGGAACCTTCTATTGTATGGTATCGGGAAATAAATAAATACTCGTAATTATGATTTTGTCAGATGGGCCTATCTATCCTATAACTCGTGAAGGATAACGGTGTTCAGCGTCACGCAGCCGGGAAAATCCGGAAAATTGGGAATTTGCCTGTGTCAAGTGGTTTGGTTCGAGACGACGGAACACCGTTGCGTTCTACTGAATATCAGGGAACCCTTCCACTGAGCTGAGTTTTAGTGTGGAATAATAATAAAGAATAAAAACCCTACATAACCCGGTAACGCTGATATTCGGGTACAAATAGAGAGTGAAGGAATGAATTATCTAATTATTTTAGTTTTTCAGAGGAGACCGTATAGTAACAGGATAGTAACGTGTTGATGTCGATAGCAAATTAATGAGATGAAATACACCTACGGAGAGCAGTCCTGAGGTAAGACGCATTGGTGCGTACGGTCATCTCTGACGTAAGGCTCCTCACACACACATCCTGGCTCGCAGTATGGGTAGCAGGGACGCAGGTGGTTGCGGGGGTTGTCACAAGAAACTTCTGCGCATCCGCCGAAACAAGGATCGTACACCTCGTTCGGCCAGTAGCAGGCTATAATACGTTAGATATATTTATTATATCCTTTTAAAAAATACTATGATTGCTACATTTTTGTGAGTGTGAGTGAGTAACATTTCCCGTGTTTCAATTAATGTGTGTTTTATCAGAAAAAAATACAGATAAAATACCTGCTTACTTTGTAAAGTGGTCTGAACTAGAAATTGGTATCAAACATGAAGACATTGTTTTACCTAACAACATAGACATATTATAGAGCCACTAGACTTTAAGTGCACTACATAAATCTGGAAGTAAGACCATATTTTTCTTCTTTTTTTATTGCAGTCGTTTTCACGGATCCATTACGAGTCCCCGGGGTGCCGCAAATACCCTAGACTTACAATAGCCTAACTAAGATTCACATCTTTCCAGTGCTAAAAGTAGAGATCTTTTATTTTCGGGAATATATGTGATTATAATGTTTACCATAATGTGTAAGGCAATCCTATACAGTAACGAATCCGTGTATCTACAACAGTTTTTAAATAAAGCAAAGTCATTTATCAGTGAAATGTTTTACTAGGTATTACTTATTATGTGTATTCGTTGTGTTAATCAATGTAACCTACTTTTTATTTTATGGATGTAATTAATTTATTAAATTTGTTATTATAGTTATTTGTTATAGTATATATATGTTATTATCTAACAGGCCGTTGCGAGACGCACAAAAGCTAAAATAATTGTATTGTCTGTTTTTGTCTGCGCGCTGTATTAATGTCCTATTAATACAATTACACATTATAATGGTTACCTCTCATTATTTTATCCTCGTCCCTGCACTGTCCACATAACGAGTAAATACTTAAGAATATTATTTGCACTTTCATTATTGATATACCCAAACCACTTTGAACACTTATCTGTAGACGGTACGCATGCAAAGTATAATTCTACTTAAAATATACACTAAGTAGTATAGAGGTTTTTTCAATTAATCCAATTCAATTTAAGTTGTTTTTTGAAGCAGTATTTGGTACGTGGCGTCAATAATTAATATGGTTAGTGTTGGAAAGGGATAACGTCG
This sequence comes from Noctuana haematospila, assembly GCA_018231265.1. Taxonomy (NCBI): domain Eukaryota; kingdom Metazoa; phylum Arthropoda; class Insecta; order Lepidoptera; family Hesperiidae; genus Noctuana; species Noctuana haematospila. The sequence continues at coordinate 11,591 of DWQL01000262.1, read as the reverse complement.
TCATTGCCGTGTGATAAGGGTCTATGTTTGGTAAACATAGCGAGAGCCTGGTTAAGCTGCATTTGATTGAATTATTGCTTCGGCGACTACCTGCGAGCGAGGCTCTCGATGTTTCCTTCCCCAAACAACCCGATATTACGATGAAATAAAACCCGTGGTACAATATACATGTATTTGTTGTCCCTGTAACGTAAATCTCTTACGTACTACCAGAAATATTTTACATTTAGAAAATAGGCGTAATATCACTGAATTAAAAAGTTCTTTATTTTTTTTTTATTTTAGGGAATACCTATCTACCTAAAGACATAACAACAAAATTAGAAACACGAAGTTGGGCATCTTACTTTTTATTTTATAACAATATAAAGCAATATTACTATATACTTGTAACTTTGTTAAACTAAAAAGTAATAGGTAAATAAATTAAATTGTTACAGACTTTAATAACTAATTTTGGACTCTGTATCATTTTTCAGTCTGTATACCTAAGTATGCATACCACCGAAAATATAATCTCCTCCTTTTTGAAGTTGGTAAAAATTTAAACAAACCTTTTGAAAAACTGTAACCGCTTAAATAAAGAATTAAAGATATTCGGATTTTGCAAACAATATTATCTACTGTATTCGTAACGAAAATATATATGTACATAATAATATAGAGTAAACCCGTTATCACATTTCGTATAATAGCGCAATAAATGTCGACGTTCCGTACCAAATACTTAGCGGAATTTTATTCGCGGCATCTCTACGGTCGGTTTCCTGGTAACAAAACAAGGTATTAATTTTTGTATTCATTTTATATTCTTGTAAAAACCTTAAAAAAGGGGTTACAAATGGTTAAACCCAGTGCCTATTGGTATCGTCTTCCAGTCCACCTTGGGTGATTTTGAAATTGCACGGTAGGCTTTAAGAGCAAGCCAAACTAAAAAATATAAAATAATTGTCAAGTTTGGTTAATAACAAGCGAACAATTAATTATTCTTATTTACTTTCTGTATTAAAAGTCAAGAATTTTTGTGAAAGTAGCCTTAGTGAATAGCTCTTTTTGGGAAAGGACTGAGCAATGAAATAAAGTATGAAATTTATTGGGGTACCGTAAGGGATACTATAAATAACGTTTCTAATAATTTTATGATCTGACGGTGATATGATTTAAATGATGTAGCTTTTCAGGGTTGAGTATTCATCTTGTAACTACATATAAAAATGGAGTCGGTTTAGTGAGTTTTCTTTTTGTTTAATGCCTACCACTGTTTTCTCTCCACCATGGATGGGTTGACTGGTTAAAAGCTTTCAATAAAGCGTTAATAAATAATCAAATTACAAGCATGAAAATATTGAGCACAGAACATACGTTAGAATGAAACGATTTATATTGCAAATAGGAGAGAAATCGAACGCTAGAAGACTGTCTATAAGGAAACACATGTCGCCATACTTGTTATTGTTAACAAGCCGTTTTATGTAGCTGGAGGGAGATTGAGGCGTTTCGTACAAACGCCATGATGCCAGATCCGCCTGCGAAAAATTACTTTTCCAATAAAATATGATTGCGTGCGATTTTTTTATTACTGCTTCGTTTGCGAAAACTTCAGAGGCATGTACCTACGTAACAACTTCTGGATTTATGCACAAAACATCGAAGTCAATAAAACATGATATTTATTTACCTATATTACCTACTCTCATTTAAGTAGCTTTGTATGTATGTTTATCTAATATTCCTATTTCTTTATAAATTAAAAGTAAACCTTCAATGTTAAACATTTAAAAAGACGTATGAATAGATGAATCTAAAGAGGCTTAACTTAAGTATACAACCATTGAATAAAAAAAAATATTTTAAGAAAACTGTTAAAACCGACTTAAAATTAATAAATATTTAATTACAACCTTTAACAATTAATAGTGGAGTTTATGCACCAAATATGCTGTAGAAAGAACTGATACAAAAGTCATAGCTAACTATCTGTCTAACTAACTTAGCAAAGAATAAGTTACTCAAATAGGAATAGGTACCAAGTTTCTATAAAAAATTTACGTCTCCAGGTTTGCTCTGAACAAAATATTACAATATAATTACAGCAGTTTAGCAGCTATAAAGGTAAGCGATTTTAATTGTAACTTTCGGTGAAAATAATTTATCACTCTTCTTGATTTGGCGTCGGTTTCCATCAAGGACATAATGTAAGGTCATTGCGAATGAAGTTCACATTCCCTGCACGTGCGGTGCAAATTACAAGTAAAGCGATCTGTTGCCCTCCTAAATAAACGCATTTCGATTGCCCAGCCCTTTCCTATCAAAACAAGTATCAGCGCTCCAAAATATACTGTCAACTTTATGATAGTTGTCAGTAAGTTCAAATTTGTTTGTATGTAATGCCTAAATGAGATATGTTTGTAAGATCCACACGGTACTCGGTCTCTGGGGTCTAGGAACTCCAATATATTCTGGCAGCGGGCGTAGACCTGGCAAGTCTTCAAGATTACTGTCAGCGAATACGACAAGACGACGTGCCTTGTAAAATAAATGACCAATAGCATGGCCCATTATGTCACTTTCTATTAAAAGTTTGAAACTTACAGTTTATTTAATAGAGTGTAGTGTTCTTAACAATTTAAGGGGAAGTCCATTTAAGGGAAATTTATATGAAGGAAGTTTTGCTTTAGTGAAAAGGTTCAATAATATGTATTTATTACGTCATATTCAGTATCGCTTTACGTAGCTATTACAAAAATTGCAAATTATTTTTTAAAATAAGCACCTACTAAATACATAATGCATTCATAATAAGACAGTTAAAAGTAATATGTGATAAGTACGTAACAAAAAATTGGCCTCGTCCTTTGCGCAAAGATAATGAAAATATTTTCTGATTAAGATGTTTGTTTAGTATTTATTTTAGAGAAATAAATGCGTTATAATTAAAAAATCCATTTTATTACTTTAAAAAACAATTACACCAATTTTTCACAGACATGAGGTCATCCCACTTCTTTACAGAATATAATTAATAACTTTTACAATCGACCAAATTTAGGTTCTACGTATTACATTTTAAGCAAATCCAATTATTCTGTGCAGGTAAATGGAATTCCTTTCCTTTTTTTTATTTATTTTCTCAAAACTGGATCACCAAGGTGCACGCCCCCGTCCACATAATGAATACTTCCTGTGATACATTGAGCTCTATCGCTAGCCACGAAGGTTACTAGATTCGCGATATCTTCAGGTTCCATAATTTTTCTTAAAGGTATAGTTGTACTTAATTCTTCAAACGTTTTCTTATACGCTTCTTCTGCCATTCCACCACTAACGAATAGATTACTAAAAACGGGCCCAGGGTTAACTGAGTTCGCCCTCACGCCTTTAGGGCCTAACTCCAGTGCAAGGCACCTTGTGAACGAATCGAGGGCCGCTTTTGTCATGCTGTAACTCATCATCGCTGGTATTGTCAGGGTCGATACAACACTTGAAATTGTCACAATATTTCCTGCGGTTTTAATTAAGTGTGGGATAGATTTCTGTGTTAGCATGTATGTGCCGCGAAGATTTGTGGCTACCATTTTATCAAATTTAGAAATATCGTCCATGATTCCAGCCATTAATAATATTCCCGCGTTGTTAACTAGAACGTCAATTTTGCCATAATGTGCCACGGTGTCTGCGACAATTTTTTCAACATCTTCAGAAATTGTTATATCTGCTCCTATAATTAAAGGTTTATTACCAGAAAATTGTGTACACTGTACAGATACCCGATTAAGATTTGCGATATTTCTGCCAACTAATGACAAGAGAGCTCCGGCTTTTGCAAATTTGTATGCACACGCTTCACCGATTCCACTACTTGCACCGGTTATTAATACAACTTTTTGTTGGAACTCCATTCTGGCCGAGAGTCTTGTGCTAACTGACTACTAGTTAAGAGTATCAAGACCTGTTTTGTACACTAGTATATAACGTGTTCTGACGGAAATATTTAACGCCCATTTTACAGAGTATATAAAAATAGAGGTTTCATTGAACATTATAATAATTTTGTTATAAATATTTTCTTTAAAAAGCAAAATAGCTTGTGTTTCTTGATACCTATCTAGATATTTTTTTTTATATAATCATTGTATTTTGTTTTAGTTGGAGGATAAAATTATTACGGAATAATTAGGACGAAGTTTTTTAGCGCGACCTACGAAGAGAGTTCAATGGTAGAAATTATGTCCCCTTCATGTGACTTTCGCCCACTTTCTCTTTCTCTCTGACGTCACGTACCGTGCGCATCAGTTGTATCACCTCAGTACTGAACGTGTAGATATCCTTAAATATTATTTAATTGTGTTTTTTAATCATAATCGAAATCTCAAAATCTAATTGTAAGTATTTGGAGTTATAGAAAAAGAGTAAGTCTTGAAACTGATGGTCCTGATGGTGTCCTCCGACAGACAGGACTGTTTTTATCCTAACTAAAAAAAAATGTTTTGTACTTTCTCCATTTATGAACATACATGATTCTATAAATTGTGTACTCTGTAAACACTAACATTAAGGACCTTCTGCTCTTGTTTATCGTCGTGTTATAAAGCGAAAATCGAATGAAAAAATTAAACGAATATGTTCCATATAACCAGTTATATAACCAGTTCCGCAATATTTTTTAAAGAACGAGTATGTATAGATTGACATTCAATCTCAGTTAACACCAAAGTCCAATCTATACAATGTTTTTAAGTTCGTCGATACAAGCAAGGACAAAGATTAAGCACCATATTTATATTGACGGTTGACATTTGTTTTATTTATTTATTAAAACATGCTGTGTTTGTGGTAAAACATAAATATATTAATAGCACAATGATACCTACACCCTCTTCCAACACGAACTCACGTCAATCCAAGTATTGAACTCTAGATGGAAGTGCTAATAGAAGTGCATATAGGTAGTACGTATTGCAAAATTTAGTACTATATTTAGCAGTAAATTTTAAGCGATATCAAGAGACATTTAGGTGCATTTGTAGATACGTGATTGTTGCAAATGCACGTACACAAATGCAATAATGTAATAGGTACTCCTGTGTATACAAGTAGGTACTCGTATATCGTTTTGCTATTAATTCTACCTGGTATTACTCAGCTTAGCTAATTCGACATTTATTTAGCTATGTATTAGTTGCTGATGAAAATATTGTGCCCTAGTTGATTTGTTATCGTAAGTTTCCATAAAAGTTAACAATGATACACTTTAAATAAAATTAGAGGCAAACGTCATTAATTTCTAATGGTATTCGAATGTCGACGAAAGTTTAGTATTAGCGCAGGAATCATTTAAAAATGAATTCGTTATCGACAGAATCAAAATAAGCTTGTAATTGAGTAAATTACAATAATATAATAAATTGTATATAAAATTGCTTGTACAGAGTAATAAAGATTTTAATTGGATTCTTACTTTTGAAATAAATCATGGCAATAAGTACCGAATTGTTCATCTAAAATTGGTACCTACAGCCTAATTGATAGGAACGTTGTAGCACAATAATAATGGCAGTTGTAACGTTAGTCGCTTATAAATTAGGGAATTATATTAATCTCGGATAACACTCGCGAGTGCCACACTTCGGAAGATTTGTCTATTCCACATACATCTAATTAGTGTGTAGAGCGTCTCTATTGATGTAAATGGAACATTTCTTGTATATTAATTAAGTTCACTAGATAGGGCAGGTATGTGCTACTACAATCTGTGTGATATTCTATAGCAAACTTATTGACTATTACTAATTGACTATATGCACATGTCAGATATGAAATAAATTTGTTTTTTAGAAAATAAATCTAGTTAAATAACTAATATAATACTTCAGAATAAAAAGGGATAGTAATAGCTTTTAGTGTGTGGTAATAATTACTAGACAATATTTTGTTATACAACTCATTATGCTACAAACCACAAGACATTTTTTATTTCTTTTTAATCCGTACGTGAGGCCGAGAGGGGCGCAATCAATTTGTGCGACGATTACGCGAGAGAAATTAACGCCAGATAACAGGGAATTAGTGAAGCACCTGGGGAAGGATGGAGCGCTTCAGATAACTGAATATATTACAGCGATTAAGCCGCTGAAAAGAATGAATTCTCACAAAGTAAGGGAAGGCGCAATCTAAACGAGCTCCTCCGAACAGACTTCTTCAACATCTCGAGCTATGTTTATCTTAATGCTACACTGGAAGCTTTTGTTCCTCTTCTTCAACACCTTTCTCATTGCTATTTTAATATTTCTCAGCTTTCCACAATCATTGCAAACTTGTCGCTGTAACCGTGATAGAGACAGACATAATGAAGGACATTTCTATAAAATGAAAACAAAGCAGAAATATAAATTGTAATTTTACTTTATTTTATATTATCTATATTATACTGATTTAACATTATTAACGTTAGATATTTAAAGTCACTAATAGAAACGCGTTATATAAACTTTTTCTCTTTTAACCCTATAGATACGAGTACATACATCTACAATTTAATATATTTGCTCGCATCGTGATCTCGTGCACCATTTAACCGCGTAGCACTGGTTCACCGAGATGAAGGCCGCAGTCGATCGAATGAAAACTGCCCGTAATACAGTTTGCTTTGTCACTAGCCAGGAATGCCACAAGTTCTGCTACATCTTCGCTTGCCGAAACTTTCCTCAACGGCAGAGCTGCTGCAATGTTTTCGAATAACTTATCATTCGTTTCGTCGTTAATTCCGTTTCTTTTAAATAAAGTCGTATTTACTGGACCTGGATTGACAGCGTTCACTCTTACTCCTTTAGGCGCTAAATCTAAAGCGACACATTTGGTGAACATATCAACAGCAGCTTTGGTCATGCAGTACGGCATCATTGCTGGAATCGCGACGGTAGACACTATGCTCGAAACGTTTACAATGTTTCCCTTCGTAATGATCAAATGTGGAATTGCTTGCTGCGTAACCAAGTATGTGCCCCGAACGTTTGTTGCCACCATACGGTCGAAATTTGAAATGTCATCCATTATACCAGCCATTAATAAAAATCCAGCATTATTAACCAGAACATCGATTTTTCCAAATCTAGTCAGTGTTTCATTTATGATCTTTTCTACATCTTCAGCTATGCTTATATCCGCTTTAATGGTTAGAGGTTGGTTTCCGCTGAGCTGTGCACATTGGTCAGCAACGCGATTGAGATTATCTACATTTCTTCCAACCAGGGATAATAGTGCACCTAATTTAGCAAATTTAAGTGCACATGCTTCACCGATTCCGGCACTTGCCCCCGTTATTAGTACCACTTTTTGTTCGAACTCCATTCTCGACGAGAGTTCGCTCCTGACTGAATAATTAAAAGACACACGTAGGACATGTTATGCCCTGGTGACTTGTTATCCAGTTACTTCGGTTTAGCGAATATTTACAGAGCTACGAAAAAGTAGAACTGATAAAAATTATTGTGGAATACGTAATTTAATAAAAATGTTGATGTTTAAAGCAGAGAACTGAGAGAGAGAGAGAGAGAGAGTGAGAGAAAACTCCCTTCTCTTCTTAGTACGGAAACAAGCGAGACCACTTCATACAATCCATGATTAGTTGAAAAAAAACAGTATCAATATGCTTTGTCACGTCACAACAATCAGCTAATACGGGGCTTATCCGAGCCATACGTCATAAAACTGACAGGGACTTCCCCCTACTAGTCCCTTTTCCTTGTAAAATTAAAAATAGCATAGATTGACATGCGTAGAATTTGCACATGGGAAGGTATCGGATTATTGACTACTTAAGAATTAGGCAGTTCTTTCGCATAGTAACTGCCTAGTAGATAATAGTGTTTCTATTGTACATGTTATCTATAGTCTAGTACTTTAGCGCGGTAAGAACTACGCATATTGATTGGCAGACAAAAGACTGTTGCGCAACGAATATCGGGTGTAATCTCAAAGGTCTTATATCGACATTGCGAGACATGTAAGTTACATAATAATATAATCAAACATACTATGTATTCAAGTAATTAATATGATAAAGCTCTACTGCGCTTTTAATGAAGCCAGCACTATGATGACCTCAATAATACTTACAAACTTGTTTAGTTTATAAACTTGACAAGTTTGTATTATTGCATATGACTTATGCGCTAACTGAAGCGCGCATAGCCCCGCTGGTACCTAGTGTGGAACGCAAGCGATCACATTGTTAAGCAACCACGGGCGCGGCCGGAGCCGTGCTATAGCGCTACTAGCAGAATATATATTGGAAAAAGAAAATCAATAAATTATTTATAAAATGTGGGTCAAACAGAATCAAAGAATTTTATATTTATCATACATTTTATTCAGATCTTTGTATGCGATTGACAAGTTATTATTTGAAGCGAAATTATTTACATCGATTGACTTACGCTATACCACAATTAATTTTTTAACGGACATTGAATCTTACATTAAAAGCTCCCTATAATTGTCTTTGGCACTTGCATTGCCTTGCATTGCTTAGTTAAATATAACCTTATAGTAAAACAGGTAACATTGGGTACATTTTAAAAATAAGTAAAAATAAGCCAGGTTTACGTAGGTAGGTATATGTTTGATTTGCAGACCATCGTTTTAGTTTTTTGTACACAGTCATACATTACGAGGCATTCTCCTTTAATGCATTCGGCTTAACTGAAGGAGAACTTCATCCAAGTTCATCTCAAATTTTTATTCACCTACTTGTGTATAAAATATGAAGAAAAACAAATGCTAACGAAATTTATCCAAGGCGGAGCTGCAGGCAGAACACTAATTCGTTATATTTTAATTACGTGATTATTATATCTTAACATAGTACGAATTATAAACTACATTATACGACATACATAGTTAATGTTTACTTATTTTTGTTTCGATTTGCCTGATATTTCGGCACATCCAAAAATAATATAGAGTATGTCACAGTCAATGAGATAATTGATGAATGATGACGTGAACTGCGCAATAATTACTGGTCTAATCTAATTGACTAGAAGAACATTAGAAGGCCTAGCCAATTTAGCTGTACTACATACACGTTTTGGCTGTTGTATAACCTATTGCTGAAATTGTTCAAAAATTGCTGGAAAATCACATTTTTTTCAATTCCTCAGCATTAATCACATAGAAAAGTGTCTTGTCTAGGCCCTCTGTTGTCTGAAAGATATTTTCTCTGTTAAAATAATCCAAAATTTAAAGGGTTGATGTACCACAGTCATAGTTACATAGTAGATCTAAGAGAAATAATATCGCTATTCGTCCTTTGATTTAACAATATATGTACAATTATTTATCGTTTATAAACGCCTTAACTTCAACTTCCGCATTAGGCCCGTAGCTAATGCTGATAAGTTATTATACTCGCGAATATGACTGAATATAAAGAGATCGAAATTATATCTCCAGTTACATATAATATCTATGCACCCATTATGTCTCTGCATCCATCCTTCTATTCTGTTATACAGGAGCGTATAGGATAATTTCCATCTTTGATCTACTGTGCCATAAGTCTGTGATGATTTGTGAGTCTTTTCTTTTACATTATTTTCTTTTAAATTTATCATAAGAATTTCATCACTTCACAACTATACATTTTCCTAACCTCAAAAAACTACGAAGTCTTCAAAGTTATTAATCCAGGATATTGAATCAAATAAAAATGATTTTTTTATTAGATCCTATGCGAGCAGTAGATGTTAATGTAAGATGGGAGTTTATGTATAAGCGAACAGTAGCTATTTTACACGAGTCTTAAACGAAATCTAAAGCTGATATGGAGTCATTTAAACTCTTCTAGCTTTGTACCTACAAAATGATGCGTATAAATATTGGAGGGAGTGCGATATTGGACGTTCGTGTTTTTCTTACATTTACAAGCCCTACTTATATAATATGAAACTGAAATGGATTTATAAATATTAATATACACCTACTATCAAATATCTGTATTAGCTTGTAATGTAAATTAATCGTAATAGAAATTAAGATTTTACTCTTAAGTTAAAATACTCGTCGAAGAAAAGAAGTTGGATTTAAAACAAAGGATTAGAAACATATCTACTCCTACTAATCCTAATCGCTTGAATATTATGAACATTGTAGGTTTTAAGACAAATATTTTAATACATATTTAGTTATTCATAGTGTCGTACTCACACACAATACGTGTGTGAGTGTGTCTAAATACATAGGAGTGTATAAATAGGAGACCAGAAGAAAATAATACGACCCAAATTTCAACTTTCATATTATTTTGCTCGACGAAGCGCGAGTGATTTTTCCAATATCTTCTTATAGTTGCATAAAACTCATAAAAAAATTTATTGAAAAGAAAACAGCTCTTTCGGTAGGTATTTCAATTGAAAAGATGTTGCTCGAAAAATTACATCACATATTGTATTCAACAGATACCATATAAAATAAGATATAAATCCGTAGGTAGGTACATAACTTGTTACTTTCGTCCTTAAGATATAAGTTTTTCCTTCTCAAAATGTATTTACTATTCAGTGTGTACATAAAATAATATGGCATTTGAAATGGAAGCTTTTAATTTAATGTTAGTAGTAAATGCAAGTAGATGCAAATGCAAACGATACTATTAAAGTGCTAAAGAAATTATTAATAAAATAATGTATCTAGATGTATAATGCAGACCTACCTGCTTACAAAAATAACTATTGTTTCTACATACGCAACTACATGTTTCCTACAAATCAACTACAGGAATATCAAAAGTTCCTTAACATTAAAAATTACATAACTATTCATAGATAAGAGGACGTTCTTACACCATAATTACTTTTATAAGTTTAATGCAGTTTATACAAAAAAATAATGGCAACACTCTCTACTAACTGACAAGTTTAAGATCACAATAAATATCGCTTGGCAATACTATCTTAGCTCCTATCTTTAGCATCCTAAAAGATTATTCACAACATTCATTTTCATACTGCTACATTTTCGTTACACCAATAACTATCCGTTATCCTAAGAAGCTTGACTAGAAAAATAAGGTGAGATACACTTTTCTACATTTTATTTGAAAATTTTTGCTCTAAACATAGATTTGTAGTGACTTCCCGTAATCGTCATAATTATTATAAAGATGTACAAAAGCTTGTTGATATCGCAAACCGTGTCATTATTTTAATAATAGCCGGATAGTATTCAAAAATACTTAACATCTTTAGTTATTGATAAATTTATGGTACTCGGACATACTACTCTGTTAAAATGTTAGGTTCTTTGTAATTCGCTTTTCATAGTCGTTTTCGGTGCGGTTTGCTTTATCACAGGCATCACAGCTAACTCATAAATCAATTACCGTTAATATAATTATGATCTTTGCGTTTCATACACAAATTGGATTTCGCGAACCAAATTTTTCAGGAATCACTATCTGATATATGTTCCCTGATTGTGCGCTTGCAATGGGAGTCTAAAACGATTTACTGTATTGACAGTAACATCAATCATTTGATTTCAACTTCATACGCTAGGTTTGAATTGGTGCTGAATAAAAAATGAAACGCGCC
>DWQL01000261.1:0-17179 GCA_018231265.1 Noctuana haematospila | reverse complement strand
AGAGATGTTTAACGATTACTTAACCTTCTCCTTAGTACTGATTTACAAAGGCGACTGTACTAAGGAGAAGGTTAAGTAATCGTTAAACGTCTCTGAGTGCGGCCGTATGTGACCAATTTCATTATTGTAAGCAGCCAAACAACGTTTAAATTCTGAATGAAGGAATGAGTTTGAAGTAAATTTAGTACTGGTTAATGGTACAGCAAATAGGTTAGTAGGCCTGCGAATACTTTGAAGCTAATGTTTTCTAAAAGGTCCGGTGAATCGATATAGTTATTTAAGATTTTGTACAAAAATATATAATCTCGATACCGTCGTTGTAGATTCAGGGGTAGCATATTATTATGTTTAAATAGTGCATCACCATACGGTACTTCTGGGAGCGTACCTACTGGGAGCCATTCCTATACTCTAAAATCCTTAGAAATATTTTCTGAATTCTTTCAATTCTATTGATGTGACATGCATAATAAGGAAACGGATAATAATATTAGTATGTAATATAATATTTAACCTTTCAATAAATTTCCTCTTGTATTAGATTAATAAATAATAATTCCGGAATATTTGCATGCACGTCATAGCGTAATATGTATTAATCTGTAAAATCTTTGTATGCATATATTTATGCAAATAAATTTAATGATTTTGATTTCTGACCTTCAAAAATCTGAGGAATACAATCTTTAGCCTTTGCTATTTACTTATTTAGTAACAGACATGCGTTTAATTTAAGTTGCTAGGTGCCAACGTCTGAAGCCGACGTCGCTCGAATTGAAAATGTAAACAAGCAAATGTAACACTCACCTACATGACTAGTCGAATTTGAGAATTAAGCTTAATAGGTAACTAAGTCAAACGTAAAAACATAAAAGAAACCTTGGGCATCACAAAGCAAATAAGTAATAAAAAAAACACTAACAATAATGTAACTTAAAATAGCGAGCCTATTAAACCACATTTGTGTGCTTATTAAATCAATAATAATATGTTTTTGTTTATATAATCTAATTTAATTTGTACAAATGATGTAATCGTTTCAAAAATAAGTTACAAATAAATGGCCTTGCGATTGCCAATAAATATAAATTATTACCTTTAAATAACATAATTTGTATGTAAATTTTCTAACATATTTATTTAGCTAAACTTAACCAGCGTCAATTACTATTAGCATTGCTAAGCCTCTTCAGCTAGCTTACTTACCTACTGTAATGTATGCACTACGGACAATGGTCCACAGAATGCGCCTTGACCAGTTTGTCTGTTTTGGTCAAACAACTGCGGATATAAAGTGGTGATCTTAATTAAAATCTCTGTAATACAAGCTAGACTTAATCAAAATTCTAAATATACATTCTGCATTAAATTGGTTATTCTTAGTTATTTATTTGATAACTTTGTACACGTTATGCTTGACTGACACACAGTAAGTACATACCTACAAAACATAAGTATACATATATAAAACAAATATTAATTGTGTACGCAGGCACTGCTTGTTTCTAATAGAAATCTTTCAGAAGAACTAGGACTGCTTCCATTCCTCTTCCATTCCGTTCTGTCCCATTCCTCTCATTCCGTGACCGGGAAGAGCTCTTGTAATTTAATTTTTATAATTGTTTACTAAAAGAAGTGATTTATAGGTCATGCAAATATTAATTATAATTAGATATACCACACAAGCCATGATTTTAAAAATATACTTTATTGATCGATATCTCTTTGAACTGAAACATTCCATTTATTTCAAAATTTGTTCACAGATACAAAACTACTGGAACAATTCCTCCGCGGGTGTCGGATGAACTTCGAAAGGGCTCGAAGTAAATTTGAGGCGTTTTGTTACGCACACTCCAGATACAAAGACTTGTACAGCTACCGGTCACTAAGTGAACCTCCACTCAATATCGTCTGCAATTTCTTGTAAGATTCATGCGTTATAATTATATCTATTTATATTAGTAGTTTCATAGCCTATTTGAAACATAAAAATGCAGACATATAAATATTTTTAAAATAAGAAATTATGTCTTATAAATAACATAATTATTCTGACTAAGGTGTAAGAGTCTTTACATAATTATGTAATATTATTGCGTTTAATTATTGACTTTAATTTTAATATCACGAACGACACTCCAATTTTATTTATGTAGAAGATTTATTTAACTAATTATTTTTATTGATCTGTCTTTGCCTAAGTCTGGTTTTTAAACAAATAATATTTTGCATCACTGAGTAATGTCAGCTAATAAGTATTTTACAAATCTGCATAAGTACAAACGCGGATTTCGAATAGTGATGTAATCATCAAGACCTAGTCTGCGTGTCTGCCTATTGACCTATTCTGCCCCTGATAGTTAAAAAGACGTATCTAACAAAAAGTAAAAACGGAGAAATAAATGTTTTAATAAACGAAACAGGAAATCGCTTGCTGTGTTGTAGAAAATTAAAATATGAACGTGTTTAAAACTTGAAAATAATGCCCACTATATACGCTTTCACTTGGTTTAATAATAATGTGAATTAATTAAATGAATATAATAAAAATAACAACAAACCGTTTCATCTTAGCAAAAAAAATGAAGAAAAATATTAAATACTTAACTGAATAGACGTAAATAGGCTATATGCGTCTTTTACATTTCAAACACCTTAGGTTGTACTTTTCTTCTTAGTATTTCGTCTATTTATCTAGAATATACTTTTAACAAAAATGGGCGCATACCTATAGTATTTCCGCCTTTTTTCTTAAGAATAAAAAACGATTAAGTAACCGTTTACGAACCACAGAATAGTAAGGGCAACACTCACGATTAATAACATCAAGAAAAATAGAACAAACTATGCCCAATCAGCAAAGAGTCAACTGAAAACAGACCAAGAAATATTAAAACACTTAGAATCTCTACAATCCTACGAAGAGGACCTAATTAAATGCCAAGAAAACAGTAATGTTCAAAATTGTTACCAGAAAATACTAAATGCCATTACTACCTGTGGGATAAATGCGCACTACTCTAAAACCAAATCACTTAATTAACGGCATTATTTTCGAACGTACAAAAAAAATTATACCTATAGCGAAAAAGTTAACTACAACGTTAACAACATACCAAACCAATATCACGAGCAATGAAAAACGAGCTGAAAACTTTTATAAACTTGTAAGCAAATACATAAAAAAGCAATGCCATCTCTCCTTTTATGCTAAATTCAGTTTTTAGATACTGATTCATCATTTTGAAATACCTCGAGTTCTTCTCCATTTAAAAAAAAAATTGTCACCGATATCTAGCATTGCATTTAAATTAAATAACCCAAATTGAAAGGGTGAAAACGTGTCGAGTCCATTTTTAAATTACCCCCTTTAACTATCAAGTAGTCCCCCTATGGAGCGTGGGCCCCACGTTGGGAAACACTGATCTAAACGCTTCCGGCTGTAGAAAAGAGAATCAATTTTCTCATTAAGTGTCTCATAAGCATTTCTCATAAGCATAGTATTGCATTTTCTCTTCAACGCTAAAAGAATATTACGAAATAAATAGGGCACAAGTAGAAATAAGCGCCTTTTTTATTACTAAACTTAAATTGAAACTACAAAGTATTAGGACATGATCTACATAAATGCGACTATTTAATTAAGTTTCAAATAAAGTCGTCTTTTCATTTTCAATCGGGTGTAAAAAAGTGTACAGAAGCGCCCTATTTTGTTGTGCTAAAACCGCACTGGAGGTAGTTGGCTAAATATTAAAAATACTGGCAGATGCGCCTTATTTTTCTGATTCCGGCAGTCTATATAACTCAAATTTGGAAAAAGTGTTAGATACGTCTTTTCTACTATCGGGGGCAGAATAATAATATAGATAATACTAGGAACATACCTAATAGACCTACCTACTTAGAACCTAGTAGAAACTGGTGATTAGGTATAGGTTTACCCTAATCTTTGAATAGTTGAATAGTATTCAACTATTCAAAGATTAGGGTATGATAGGTACTTAGTATTCAATGAATACTAAGTACCTATCACTTACTACGTATGAATTTGAATAGTACCTACCTACATTTTTATTATTTTTGTAAATTATAATAATAATTATTGAACTTGAACATTGAATAGGTACATAATTGAAATACCTATTATGTAAATTGGTTTGGAAGTTGTAGATCCACAGGATCCACTACCCAACCAACCAATCATTTACCAACCATCAACCATAATATTCGTTCGTACTGTCATGTTCATGTTATGTCAGAAGTCATTTATTTATGCATAAACTCTAAATAAATAAATGCTCACTATAATAGTACATTTAAGTAGTCTGTGAAGCTCAGTTAGTTTGCGCGAATATGTAAACGGGCTCTATGTTTGTTTATAATAATATAATATACGCGTGAAATGTATTTTAAATTTCTGTTAACCTAATACAATAATTTTACTATTAATTGTTAAAAAGTATACAAAAAACTGTTCTTTCTAGATAATTATATTTTACAACAATGTATTATTAAAAAAACTATAGAAGACAAGCTTACATTAGAAACCACATAGAGGGATCCGGGGTAGACAAAGTAGACAGACCATAATGATTTATCAAATGTATTATGTTCATCCGCGGAAAAAAAGCGCGGTGTTGCGTAAGCGCGTTAGAAATAACGTGCGTTCAAGCATCGATAAAGCTTACGTGCCAACTTGGGCTTATTATAGCCCGTCGCCACAGATTAGATAATAGTTGCTTCACGCTTCGTAAAAAGAGTTACTACACATAGACACAGTATTATATATGTTACTAACAACACGACATAACTCTAATTTTGCTCTACCTGTAGTCTTATATAACCTGTATTATACACCTCATTTTTACTCTTTATGCTCTACATGCTCTGTGGTTTATTAGTCTATGCATAGTGCAAAGCAAAGTGCTGCCCTCCGTGCGGCGGCGGCACCGGATCACAACACAACTAAAAAATCGACGTCAAACCAAACAATATGTCAGTCGCACTTAATGGCGGAGGCACTGTTTTTCCTGTCGTGATCGATTCCGGTAATGTTTTCTCCAGGAATGTTTAAAACTCGTACTAAATTTATCATACGTTTTGATTTCTTGATCGTATAAATTTATTTCAATAAGTGTGTCGGGATAGCGGACTAATGCAGTTATGGGGAGTGTGTACGTTGCTGTATCCTTAGAATTATTGAATTAGTATATCAGTATCGGTGGATCGAAGGATAACGCATCTGGCGAGGGTGGCAGCAGCCAGGGTGCAGGATGGGCGCGCAGCAGGCGAAGGAGCGCGGTACAGCCAGCGGCGCGTCCATGCGCTCGGCTCGGAGCAAGCCGCGAGTTCCGAAGGACCCCCGCATGCTTGGATCCAATATTTTTACTGAACATAGCGGTGAGTCACTTTTTTTTTTATTTAAACGATGTGATTTTTTGTTATCAATTTTGAAAAGGCTATCATTTATTACGCTAGATTTTATTATCTCCAAATTAATCAACATTGTCCACTTCAGATATAAAATATTATGTTACACGCATCTACATACCTTAATCATTTTTTTTTATTAAATAAGGAGGGTAAGTTATTTTTATTTTCACTGTAAGTTTCTTTTCCTTTGATTGTTTCTTTCAATAATATGTACATTTATTATAAATAGAATTGATGCTTACTGTTGCAAATTTCTACAGTAAATAAATCTCGAATTACAGTACTATATATTATTATAGTAAAAATCTATCTATACCTAACTACCTAATTTACATACAGCACTTAACCTTTCATAAATAAGAATTTTGCTTTATAACTACTCATCACTCTCACGAAATAATTTTTTTGTGAAAAGTCTTTTGCTAAGTTGATGTTTAAAACTTTAATTAATTTAAAAATATCCAAGTAGTTCAATCATATTAACAAATGAGTCTTAAGATTTGTAACTTTCTTAACAACTTGCATGATGGTTTAAAATAGCATGTTCAAACATGTAATAGTATACTCAAGCCTTTTTGAAAGATAGCAAATGAGTTAGCGGAAAAGTATACTTTCATGCAGCTTTTTGACGGGGGACATGAAAATGATGGAAGAATTATAATGGGGGTATTAAAAGATAAGAGAACTTATCTGTTACTGTGTGTGTGTTATTGCACTAGTCCTGGAATAATAATATTGTTACTATAAGCTACAGTAACTTAAAACATCATAAAATTAAATCCAGTTTGTTCGACATTGTCTCTATAATTATGTAAAAAAACCAACTTAATTATAATATTCCTTGTTATTAAGTATTTTTTAAACAATAAATTGTTAAATCATATTATTCTGGACTTCTTTACTGAGGACATGGTAACATCATAATCGTTGGTTAAGAATAGTTGCTTATTATTATTTGGATGAATGGGGATGGGTTCCACTCCAATTCAACAGCCACTACAGCCAATTTGATCTATTTTAGCTGACCCCTGTTGTTAAATCTAGTCCCCAAGGCCAATGGTCCTGAAGAACTGTTGACAAAGAGTAACCAGGCTTCCGCCCAGTATTCAACTTCAGTATTGAGTAAGAATAAAAGCAGAGAATGGAAAATAATGGGCAACAAAGTCACAGAGAATGTGGATGGAACTTTCGACTATCTCATTACGGAATCTATAGGTCGAGTTCGAAGCTAGACCTATTCTGGACAAATGTTTATTCAACCTGCAGTAAAGTGAGTTGATGGTCTCTATACAAATATAATGAGAACACTTAAGCATACATTTTCCTTCTCATATTTTCCTTTACCTTTTAGTGTTCTTGACACTTGATAAAATTTGTTTATAAGTCAGTTACTAGGTATAAATATGAATATGTTGAAATATGTTATATTACCCATAACTCGGAAAAATTTGAAAACCATAAATGAATTGCATCCAGACCCATTACAATGATAGGAAAATATATGTGACCCTTATCAAGAGTATAAAAACAGCCTACAACCTATTCTCAAGTCTACGAAATATATATATAAAATAAAATTTAAACTCAGAAATCCATATTTAAATTGAGATATCCATATTACAGTTAATTGTATGAGGCATTACATTGTGGAAGTCCATTGTTACTAAACTAGGTTAAAACTACCTCGCAACAATCCACAACTAAGTACTAATAAATATCTAACATATAGTGTAACTATACTTTTTCATATTAGTGTAACCACCCTCCTGACGATAAATCACTTAGGGTAGGTAGGGTAGGGGTATAAAGCAAAGTCACCAATCTTAGATTTCATTTATTCAGTAGTAATATAAAACATAATAACCTAAAAAAACGTTAATAATTTGTCATGAAGTAAAAAATGTAGACTAAGCAAAACCATAATTATAAACATGATATTTTGTTGATTAAAATAAATCGCGATGATAAATCTAGATGTCGTTTGGAAAACATTAGTCGTGCTTTGAAGAGTCGTTCCATGAATAGGTATTCATAGAAATGTATGAAGATGTCGTGCCGTGTCGTGGCACGTGGCGTTCAATAAAAATGCGACCATCTACCGTTCAAGCCAGCCAGTTCTCGTTTCTCGTGTGTCGGTTGTCTTTCGTTGTGTATTTTATTTGTGGCGACCATATTATTTGTCTTTATGATGAAAAACGCGTTGCAATGCAATATTTAGATATATTGTATCAATTTATTATAAAAATTACGCAAAATTATCATAATATACCTAGATCCATTGTGGAAAGATAGTGCCTAATATAAAAGCGATTTACATAGTAAATTACTTTGAAGCCTGTGGGCATATTCACGTCGTACCTATAGTTTAATGAGAATACTTTTAAATAGACAACAATTCAAGCAATTTTTTGAACTTACGAGATGTGATTACTTATACAAGTGATTCCTACAACTGCAGTGATTATTTTCTTACGCTCATGGGCCGCTCATCGCGACCGGAAGTTCGTGGACGCGCGGCATGTATTAACACACAATTGAATTCCTCAGTTAGCGTCTGCCTCCATCCTTGTTTGCTTGTTGATTGAATTTTTCTTTCGAATTTTTTGATGACTTGAAGAAGATAGTGGAAAGCCGCTGGATTCAGGGGGCGTAGGACCTCAGAGTGGCGCCAACTGTGGGAGGCCTTTGTCCAACACATCAAAACTCTGATGTATAGATATCATTAATTAATATAAATAACAACTAAACAGTATAATTTTTTTATGAAATATTACACAAAAAAGCATTTAATTCCAATCAGTCATTGCCACTATTATACTGTTAACTTCAATAATAGGGTATCAAAAAAGAACTTTTTCAAGCCAATGTAATATTTGTCGAATAACGAAATAGTATCACATATTTTTTAGTAGCACGAAAACTGGTAATAGCTCAGCAATGTCGTCCTTGCAGCGTGTAATAAGGAACGAGTATAATTCTTTTGTGAGCCTACGTGGGTGGAGTATGGCGGTCCCAGGAGAGCAGTCCAGCGCGAGTTGCTCGGTCTGATTCGTGGCAACCTTTATTCAATACGTGTACCGTCTTGTATAAGATCGATAAACTCTTCAAAGAATTACGATGTTGATAACTGCATGTAAATTTACAATTCAATTTTGGTGGAACTCCTGAAATATATTATACTTTTTAATCATTGCGACATTGTATATATTTTTGTACTAGGTATATTAAGTTCTTAGTTTTCTGTATCTTATTTAATAACAGAACAAAACGAAACCTTTTTGTGAGAAACTATGAAGATTCTTCGTTGCATAGTCACCAATAGTTAAGTACTACCACAGTAACATAACGGAACCAGTATTCTTATTAGAGATCAGTCTAGTAGTAGAGTCAGTTGTTGTACTATTTAGTATAAAGTTCGTCAGAATTGTCGGATGTTAATGTATAAGTGAGATATGGTATCAGCTATTTGTATATTCATTACTGTCCATCATTCAATTATTGCAGCATGGTAATAGGTTGTAGCGTGTCTGTATCGTTTTATGTTTACAAGAACACAAAAAACTAACACATTAAATATTTGCGATATCTTACAAACATTACAAACAACCGTCTGAAACAGGTAAAACAAGAATTGCTAGTTTTGTGTCCCGTTGATTGTAAGGGCAGAATATTGAATGGAGTGGCGCAAATTAAAAGATATCTGTGATCAAAAACTGTACGTCTAAGTCTAACTCTAAAGGATAATTATGGATGGACACAACTTTTCTCAAGTTATGATACAAATTCAATTAATACGTTATAGTATAATGATTGTAATAATAAGTAAATATGCAATGTAGCGTATTTGGTCATAATATATTCTATCTACCGATCTCTATAGTTCAGAATAACCCATTTGTACTATAAAGATTTTAAAAAACTCTGCTCTCCGAAAGTGTTGTTTCATAGCGCCAGAAATAATATATGAGCTCGAGAAATATTGCTCCAAGAGTCGTTGTTTTGGAGCATAGCTTTTATAACTCAAAGGTAGAAAAGACGACGGCAACCACTTACCATCTGGCGGACCTCTAAAATTATTCTAAATTAGTTCTAAAAAATTGCTTTGTCATTCCTTCCTAACGGTGACGTTCAGGTTTATCTCTGATTCTTTCACACTCCTATCGGTTCGGCTTTAGAACGCTCTCCTTGAGATAATCCAGATCTTTATTCTCTTTTTTTTTTTTAAATATTGAGTTCGATTAATATATTAGTTTTATATTAAGCACTTATTTTTATATGTACGTAACTAAATATAGTTTTCTAAAACATAATAGTGTTACTAAGCATTTTAAAATAGGCTTGGTTATCGTTACGGAGAGACAGATGCAAAGTGATACCTTCACTAATGCGATACGGGTGCATTTATGCGTGTTTTTACATTGTCTGATAGACGATCTAGCAAATCGTTCAAGCTTATACCAGGGCTTCTCAAACGATGCACGCGTGCCTTGTGAGGCCCTGTTTTTCATTTTCCGAAAAACAGTTACGTAGAATTTTCTTAGTAGCCAACGCGAGGCATTAAAATGTTAAGAAAATAATGAATGGCACGATTAATTACTTTCTTTTAATAACGATATGAGTCCAAAACTAACAGCAGTGGAATAAAACTGACAACCCGTGTGGTGTAGTGTTTACCACGCAGGTCCACCATTCGAAGGGTTCGACTCCCGTGGGGGCAGAAAATTTTAATGATGAATTTAGTTTTTCTGTTCCTGGTCTGGGTGTTTGTGTAATTAATTGTCTTTGTATGTGTTCATTGGCACCCACGACACAGGGAATCCTAGTGTGTACTTATTATTATTATTAAAAAAACTAAAACATAGGTAATTAAATTAAATTTAAAATGTAATTTTAGGTGGAAGTTTGTTTTCATTTGCTTATTAAAATGACTAGTAGCCAGGTTCGCAACGTGATGCTCTGAATGGATTCTCGATATGGATTGTGGCTGGCAGACGAGCTCATATCGACACAATGACGCATGCTTATTGATATGTACGCGCGGCTGAATCTCAACAGTATCGATTCAACCACACGCTACCACTCCACTTTCGCCTCGGCACAAATGACTCAATATTTACTCTTACTTCTAGTTTTTGCTATACGTTTGCATGTACTACACTTAACATGAGGGTAGTACATATTTCGTAATGACAATACTTTTTTTTGGGTAGAACATTTTCCTTAATGAAAAGCCTACCTACATACATATCTTTACGAATATGTTGTTAGGTTTTTCCAAAATTCTACTCCTCAGGCTTCTTTCTCTCTTTTCTCTTTTTTCTTTCTTTCGCTCTTGCTTCTTCTTTTGCGGTCAATCAATAACAGTAAATAAAGTAGGGACTTAATACTGTAATAATTATGTGAAGAATGAAGATCATAGAGGTAGAGAGAGAGAGAGATTGGTAAAGCCCAAATGGCTGTAATAAATGATGTGATTCTACTTTTTGTTATCGATTCTGTGTTGTGTACCTATCTATACATTCATAATGATTTACAGTATCTAACTAAGCCTTAGTGTAGTTCTCTGATAGACGAGCTCATTGCGCTTGAGCCGAGCAGGTGGCAGAACAGGTTATGAACACTTATCAATTTCCTCATGGCCACTGCAGAGAAACATAGCTGACATAAAGACGTCCCAACCTTATCGAATAGCAAATTAAAATGTATGAAATACAATTTATCAGTAATAATGTTGTCTAGTTTAAAATTTTATTTTATAATAATTATAAAATGTTACATAAGTACGTATAAAAATTAGAAATTAACGTCCACCATAAAATGAAAGTACACTTCCCGTAATTTGTGTGACATTAATTACTGCTATGTTGACAAAGTGAAGAAAAGTTATATGAGAAACACGGGCAAATTTTGTGGTGATTCATTATTGGACCTGATAGGTGAAGCGGCGCTTCCGGCCGGACAATTTTTTTTTAATTACCTATACCTGGACAGGTCATAATATTTCGAATCAGCTAGTATACATAAATTAATGAAAGACAATTAATATTGGGCTCAAAATAAACAAACATCTCAAGATATTTTTGACTAGGACTTAATAGAAGCTTATAAGATAATACCTTATAAATGCGTTGTGAATCCGAGATCGCCGAGCGCTTCCTGTGATTTGTAAACGTTTATTAGATTTCTATTTAATAATTGGATATTTTACTGTATTTATCGTAATTATTCGAAACCACTTATTAAGTAAGCGATGCCATTAATGTTAAACGAACACATTTTCATTTATTTTCAACATGTAATAAATTTCAAAATTAGATATACAAGGTCGGGGTTTGAATCTTGACAGGTCCCTAGGTAATTTTTCTTAGGAACGTAGTTGGAAATGGACCTCCTATAGCCTAATTAGACCATGCCACACTTCTTCAATAGGGATTGGTGAAGTTTCAAAACACTTTTAAAGATAACCACTACAACTAGGTATACAACGTAACAATGGAACCTTATCGAACAGTATACCAGTACCTTTTCAGCAAAAATATAATTTTCTAAATTTGTTAGCGAAGATATTAAAAAAATCTTAGGTCATTTGATATGAGTTATTGAAGAGTGGTGTGCCTCTGAAAATAATTAAATACTATTATAATATTAAACCTTGCCTGAAAAATCGGCATTCAAAAACACCATCCACACTGCGGATTATAAATTTTCGAGAAAATCACGGAAGTACAAGCACACAAAGGTCGAATATAGAACCTCCTTTTTTGAGGTCTATTAAAACGCAAGTTCTTTGGCTCAGGCTTCAGTATTTTAAAAACCCTATTTTTCTTTAAAGAAATATGAACTTACTGGGTCTGGTCGGATAGGTTTTTATAGAAAAGATGCTTCGCTTGGTTCTGTAAAATTGTAAGGAAAGTCTGCTAAGGCTGCTTAAATTTTACAGTTTTCCGTATAATCAGATTTAGTCGGGCATATTCCTCTTTGCGATTGTTAAAGCAAGCGCTTAATGGTTTCAAATTTAAAGGTTGAAAGAAAGTATGTACTTAGGTATTAGTGTACGGACGTACCTTAACAAAGGCAATTTTTAAGCGTACCATTTATTTATCCGATTGTTAAATGAGCAACGCTACCGTTTTGAGTTCGTTGACCTGCATACATATGTTTACGCATACATGTTAGCCTAATAGGTTTAAATTGGCGAAGGGAAAAGTACCCTCAAACTTATCATTTTCCTTTGTCATCTTCCTCACTGTTATTCTCGTGTCGCTTTTGCCTACTTTTGTTCCATCACTAAAACTACACACAAAAGAGCAATGACAGCCTGGTGGTCGTTTGTGCCTGCCATTCCTGTGTCCGAGTTCGGTTATTTTATTTAGAGGTGCTAAGTTTTTACAAACAACGTATTATAAACTATTGTTATCATTTTCTCTTGAAAGGCATGTTACATTTATTTGCAATATACGGGCCTCTCACCATATAATAATATAATTATGATTGACAGTTGAAACTATGATGTATTAATATCTACTTCTGCTTTTAATAAAAAAAAATTATACCTACTAGAGAAATTACAGTAGATTACATCGTTGTCGTTAGGACGTGGCTATCCTGGCATTTAGCCTGCATTATTAACTTACCCTGGCGTACAAAGTTTATTCTAGGCCACTGTCTGTTGCCATACCATGTCCTGTTCAAAATTTTAATAGCAAAAGTGTAATTATAATATTTTAATTTTTACATTTAAAAAGCGTAAAAAATTTAGGCCAGTAAGGGTAAGTAGTAAAGTAAGAAAACGTAAAAAGTTATTTTTTGCATTAAATTGCTTCTGCTTAAATTGTCATTTTGGTGTGTTGATTAACACAAGTATTTTTATAACAAATGAGCCATAGGTATATATATACACAGATTATATTAGTTTATGCAATAAATAAATAGGTAGAGGAAATAAACAGAGTAAAATGTTACAAGCATAAGCAATTTCTTCTGAAAATGATACCATAGTATTTCATGCTGCAAAGTTCTGTCGTGGCCGATTTAACTTGGCGACGGGTAATTTATACGGTTTCAATATCGAGTCGGAAAAGAGGTAGACGGGACTTTAAGTTATTATTAAGTCGAAATGTTCATTGACGTCGCTGGTTCAAACGTATAGTTTTCTTTTTAACTTTCATCGACGTTGGAATGAAAAACTAGAGCTTTAGGGCTTTCGTTGGCTCTATTGCAATGCGGGTTTTCCTGACGAGCTTACAAGGATACTAAGAGGATATAAAATAATTAATTTAAAAAACAAAGTGTTCACGTTGAATTTTAATTAATTTCGTTAAACGTTTTATAACTGTTTTAATATTCATAACTTTATATTTTTAGAACATTTGTATAAAGGGATAAACAGTCAATAAAAAAAGAACGATCAAATGTAGTCTTTTTATTGTTACGCTTTATTGAGACAAATGAGAACATTTCATTTCTTAAATTGCAGTAGTTTTCCTCTCACAAACGGTATTATGACATCGAAGTGAACTCCGGCCTTTTTCTTTTCCTTGAATAGAATATCTGCCTTTGACATTCGTCGTAAATTGTACTTGTTCGTGAAGCTTCTATCTACACAAACGTCATGTAATAGGAAGCTGGAAGGATCGTGATTTCAAGTATGAAACAGAAGCTCTGTTGCACCAAAAGTAAAAAGATTCAGTCGTTCAGTAACAAATGCCACTGCCATACACCAACTTTATAAGGGTTTTCACTGTTTTTTTATGACAGTCTAAAAATGTACTGTAACAACTCGGTTCTGTAACTATATGATTGCATTGAAAGAGTGAAATAAAGAATGTATTTGTTATCCATTTGATGCAAGGTCGAGGATCGATCCCGGAATCTCGCGCGGCAGGCGCCGGATGCGTTACTCATTGACCGAAAATTGATAACGAAGGCACGGGATGTTTCAATTATACTCATTCTTATGAGTCGAACCGCTAAAGAAAGTGATCTATTTATCAGACCAAAACGAACTTATAGTTCCTACTTAAAGATATTTAATTTTTATATATATATATATGAGCTTTGGTCGCTTCTTCTCAACGACATCAAGAATGAGACATTGTCTCAGTCTCGATATGACGTTAGTAGGAAACTAATAAATTGAGAATCTCAAAATCCTCAGATACAATGTAGTTGGGCAATCTTAAAATTATTTTTGTTAAAAATCAGTTCGTAACTATAAACAATTTCAAAAACTCTGAAAACTAAGTGCTAAATGGCGGAGCGTTTATTTTCAGTGAGCTCCTAGCTGAATAAAATTGTCAAACGAAATCTAATCGTAATAGGCTACTGACTGGCGGGGCTAGGCTGTTTTAATTATTTACAGTTCTGTTTGGGTTAACTGTATTGGTTATTATAGCCTACGCAAAGAATATATGAACTGGTCTTAATTGTATATAATATATTACGCTGTTGGCCCACTTCTGAAAATATTTTTGGAGTAATTAGCTGTTTCATGGGACTATTAATAATTCAGAAGTGGCAGGTTATGATTGTACCGATCCGAGACTCTCCCGTGGACACGTGCGGTGAGTCAACGGCGCGGCGCGGCGGCGTTGTGCTTCGCTTGCGATATCCATGTGTGGCGAGCCTCCCAAACCGTGTGACTATTAACTTTATTGAGTGTGTGACTTGATTTTAATTCAATAGTCAAATGCCATACATACCACAACTGCTACAGACACGATATTTTTAATAGCTTATAGCAGCTCATGAGGTGCATAGGTATATTATTTACATATGCAATCTACCTGTGATATAATATATGTGATATATAATATGTTTATAGTTATAGTTTTAAAAACTGTTAATTTAGAATCTAATAACTAATATATTATGTTCTAACCCCAACCTAGACTATTTAGACAACATAACCCTAACGTAACGTAATAATAGGCTACATTAGATTAGGTTTCTTTTATGAATTAGATTCAGAAAATAATATTACCTTAATTTAGCTGTGCCAATCTAAGTTAACAATTTTTCGTGCGTTTTAAACTGATTTTATGAGCTATACTTCCTGAAGCTGTAACTCTTAAATTCATTTCGGTAAGATCTTTGTTCATATTTTCTATCGTTATAGTATGATAATATAGACTACTTTATTATATTTTCCTTGCAGGACTTTAAAATATTCTGCAAAGAATTTTCCCTACTTTTACAAGTTAAAATGGTACCTCATTAAAACGAGACTTGAATGCACCAACCAGCAAGAAATTCTTGCATCTGTATTTATTATGATATGAAACATAAAGTTTATTTCCCAACAGAATTTAAAAATAAACTAGACCTCGAATATCTCTGCTGTGCGCGCGGAGTTATGTATTCCAGTAGGACTGACAAGATTTAATGAATCTAAAAACGCGGCAACATGTCGAAAACTCGGAGAAAAAAAAAGAAACTTTCGACCCGATAGGCTGTTGCAAATAATAGAAGTAAAAGAATTCTTAGTGTAATAAATTTTTGTCATTTCTTTCTGTTAAAGTTATGTATTTTATATTTAACCATCTATCATTTATACATCTGTTAAGGTAAAAATGAGAACTTAAGATCCTTGTAAGTTGAGTTGGAGAATTATAGCAATTCTTTTCTTGTTACAGAAGCGCTTCTTCAAAGTCGTCCGCTGCCGCACATCCCAGACCTGCCTGATGGAGAGGGCGCAGCCGCAGCACCCGTTACGCCGCAGCCACTCGACACAGCCAACAGGTTGCTACTAGCTAGGTTGCTATCTTCTTTACTACCGTTTTTGTAGCTGGCACACATGATGGCCGAGTTGGGCAATTGACGAAAGCTTGCCATATTTTCAGAACACAAAGGTCAACTTATAAACTGTCCTTTACGCTTCCTCTCGCAATTCTTTTGGATCCGTCAGATTTTGCAATGACTTAGATTCGGCCATCATGTATAGGTAGAGCAATGTATCTAATCCATAGAGCATTATCGCACAGTCACTATGTATGTAATACCTACCACTCCTGTGTATCTGAAGTCTGCGTTCCGTTCACGTTAATTACATTAGACTCACATAATGTGAATGTTGTATCAAATGCGTTAAATTAATCCAATCAAATGGAATCACAACAACAAGTCTAAAAACTCTTTTTATAACGAAACAACTGCCCATAATGGATAATGTGATTATTAAACACAAATCCTATTCATCTAATCTAATATATAAACGATAATATGTTTAGATATAATGTATGTGTAGTAAAAGACATCGAATAACAAATAAAGTTAATTTTAGATGGACATCTAAAGAGAACCTTCTGGCCCACCACGAGGAAGATGACCCGCAACTGTTTGTCGCCCTGTATGACTTCCAGGCCGGCGGGGAGAACCAGCTCAGTCTCAAGAAAGGTATTCCAAAATAGAAGTGTTTTGTAATAGAAAAGTAACAAGTAAACATGTATAAAATATATGATGTACAATGTACATTCAAACTCACAGCACAATTTGTATTTTTTAAGAAGTTCAACTTTTTGCAATTCTATTGCGAAATTTGGAACTATAACTGCAGGAACAGAAGGCAGACATCGGTCAACCTTTGCAGTTAATAATCATAATAAATATAAATATGTATATTGCTACAGTATATATTGTCCTTATATAAAAAGTAACGCACAAAATAGCGTAGGGGGGGGGGGGGGGTTTATTTGGTCGGGGCAGGGAATTTATTTATATAAGATTGGAAAGGCGCCGGGTGGGG
>DWQL01000260.1:0-17184 GCA_018231265.1 Noctuana haematospila | reverse complement strand
AGATTAGGCATGTACCGCTATCTTGATATGGACGATACGATCGAACAAGCCTTATTATTAGTGAAAAAAGAATTTTCGCATTAATAAGCAAAATCCTAAATAAACACGTGGGGGAAAAGATGAAAATAGCCATTTGTGAAGATAATAAACAAGATCGAAAAAAATTAAAAGAGTTTATTCTAAAATACAGCGAAGAAAAAAATCTCTTAGTTAATATCAACGAATATACTGATGGAATTGAGCTGATCGATAATTATAACAAGCTTTTTGACATTGTCTATTTAGATATTAAAATGGAGATGATGAACGGTATGGCTGCTGCTGAGAAATTGAGGAAACATGATGAAAATGTCATGATTGTCTTTGTAACAAACTATGTTCAATATGCTATTCGTGGTTATTCAGTGAATGCCTCAGATTTTTTATTGAAACCATTGACCTATTTTAGTTTTGAAGAACATTTTAAAAAAGTGATGCATCAATTTGAGAAAAAGAAAGAAGTGTTTATTTCGGTAAAAACCAACAATGAAGTAAAGCGTATTGATGTGGATCAAATTTTATTTGTGGAAAGTCAGGGACACTATTTATATTTAAATTTAAAAGTAGATATTTTTACGGTTCTAGATACAATGAAAAATATGGAAAAGCGTCTAGTAGACAAAGGATTCTTTCGTTGCAATAACGGCTATATTGTTAATTTAAAATATGTACGGAGTGTGGATAAAAATATTGTTGATGTAGGAGGTCATTTACTACCTATCAGTCGACCTAGGAAGAAACTATTTATGGAAGCGTTAACTGATTTTATTGGAGATGATTTATTATGATCGAAAATATTCCTGGCATTCCCCGAATGTATACTGCTTTTTCTGAATGGCTTGCTTGTTTAATTATTATTCTACCTTTTTTAAGAGGGAGGATCGTCTTATCGCAAGAATTTATATTATATGGCACGCTAGTTGTTCAGCTTTTTCTTCAATTTGGAGCAGGAAAACTGCCAATTGTTTTCTGGATTCCTGGAATGATCATCAATGTTTTGTGGATGTTCATTTCTTTAAAGTATTTTACTAGACAAGATCTGAAGACGACTCTTTTTTTATGCTGTAAAGCATTTATTCTGGCTGAGTTCTCAGCCGCTATTTGCTGGCAACTGTTCTATCAATTTTCAATGGGACAAGATGTTGGACAAGTTAATTCATATCCTTATATGATTTCTGGCTTGCTGATTGTTTTTCTCGTGTTTTTGATCGTGGAATTTAGAATGAAGCGACAAGAGGTACCCATAAAGATTCGCGTTAAAGAAACGTTGATGGCTATTTTGACAGCATTGATCATCTTTATTTTAAGTAATAGCGGCTATTGGTTATCAGATACACGTGTCTTTTTTGGTAATGCGGTAGGGATTTTTTCTGTACGCTCTTTTGTAAATCTTTCAGGGATTTGTTTATTGTACCTTCAAGAGACACAGCGAAATGAAGATTATTTAAAAAAGGAGTTATTATCGATCAACAATGTGTTTCAAACACAGTACCAACAATATGTTGCCTATAAAGAAAATAGTGATATTGTCAATCGGATGTGTCATGATTTGAAACATCAAATAGATGCTATTCGAGCAGAAGAAGATCCGGTTAGACGAGAGCACTATTTAGAAGAAATGGAAAAAGAAATTGTCACCTTTGATTCGCCAGTAGAGACTGGACATCCAGTATTAGACACTATTTTGACAAGAAAAAACCAATTTTGTTTAGAGCATGGTATCAAGTTATCTTGTTTTGTAGATGGACAGCTACTGTCGTTTATGAATGTGATGGATATTTGTAGTTTGTTTGGGAATGCTTTGGATAACGCTATTGAGTCAGTCCAAGAATTACCCAAAAAAGAACAACGCCTGATTCATTTACGAGTAGATGAAAAAAATGGTTTTGTGATCATTAAGCTGAATAACTATTCAATTAATCAGATAGCAGTCGCAGATGGTTTGCCAGAGACGACCAAAAAAGACAAAGTACGACATGGCTATGGTTTAAAAAGCATTGCTCAAACTGTTGCAGTATATGACGGTACGATGACAATTTCTACGAAAGAAAATTGGTTTGTTTTAAAAATCTTATTACCTAATAAAAGAATCAGTAACTAAAAAAACTAGATTGACAACTTACGTATCAATTAAAACAATCCATGAAGAATCTATTTTGTCTTTTATGATCCATGCTAGAATGGGGAAAAGGAAGGTCAATACCTATTCTGAAGGGAGAAGCTATGAAAAACCGTGAACGAATCGATAAAATGACATTAACTGAAAAAGCTCGACTAATGTCCGGGGCATCTGTTTGGAAGACAGTAGCATTTCCAAATTTAGAGATTCCTGCTCTTTTTCTTTCAGATGGTCCAACAGGATTAAGAAAGCAAAGTGGTTCTGGGGATCATCTAGGGTTAAATGCCAGTATTCCATCAACTTGTTATCCACCAGCTGCAACAATTGCCAATAGTTGGGATTTAGATTTAGCTGAAACCATTGGCAGATATCTTGGAGACGAGGCGTTGGAGCAAGAAATCGATGTTATTTTAGGACCAGGATTAAATACAAAACGGAGTCCGCTATGTGGACGTAATTTTGAATATTTTAGTGAAGATCCCTACTTGTCTGGCAAAATGGCAGCAGCTTATATTAAAGGCATACAGAAAAAAGGTGTATCTGCTTGTCCAAAACACTTTGCCGCTAATAGCCAAGAACTGAGAAGGATGGCGAATAATTCAGTTGTAGATGAAAGGGCTTTAAGAGAAATTTATTTAATGGGATTTGAAATCGCCGTCAAAGAAGCAAAACCAAAAAGTATCATGACCGCTTATAACCGACTTAATGGATTTTATGCGAATGAAAGCCCTTATTTACTTCAAAAAATCTTGAAAGATGAATGGAATTTCACTGGCTTTGTGGTTTCCGATTGGGGTGGCAGCAATGATCATGTAGAAGGCGTTAAAAATGGTAGCCATTTAGAAATGCCAGGGACAGGAAATGCAGGTGCTTTAGAAATCGTTGAGGCTGTAGAATCAGGTCTTCTAGCTAAAAATATTCTTGATGAGCGCGTAGATGAGCTATTAACAGTTATTTTGGCTATTCATGATCAGAAACAAGCACAACATGTGGAAACAACAGCAGCACAACGCAATGATTTAGCACGAAAAGCTGCTGCACAAAGTATTGTGTTGCTTAAAAATAAGCAAGAGCTATTACCGTTAAAACCGTTGGAAAAAGTAGCAATCGTTGGCGATTTTGCAAAAGCCTCAAGATATCAAGGAGCAGGTTCTTCTTTAGTAAACCCTACAGAAGTTGATACGATAGTCGAAGCGGCTCAAGAATATGAGCTTGAGATCGTTGGTTTTGCACAAGGTTATGATCGTAAAAATAAACTGGATAATGCATTAGTGACTGAGTCCGTAACAATGGCAGCACAATCTGATACCATTTTACTTTGCATGGGTTTGACTGAGATCAGCGAAGTAGAGGGGCTTGACCGAGAGCATATGAAGCTTCCTAAAAATCAAGAAGTCTTACTTCATGAATTGGCAAAACTAAACAAAAAAATAGTGGTGGTTTTGTCTGGCGGTTCCGCTATTGAAATGCCTTGGCTAGAAAAAGTAGATGCAATGATTCATTGTTATTTAGGCGGGCAAGCTGGCGCACATGGAGCATTAGATGTTTTGACTGGCAAAGTAAATCCGTCTGGAAAACTAAATGAGTCGTATCCAATCAGCTATTCAGATACACCAGCTGCTTATTATTATCCTGGGAAAGAATATCATGCTGAATACAGAGAATCTATTTTTGTTGGATATCGGTACTATGATACAGTAAAAAAAGCAGTCTTGTTTCCTTTTGGTTATGGCCTAAGTTATACAAACTTCACCTATACTGATTTTGTCGTAACGGAACAAGGGATTTCCTGTACTCTTGAAAATATTGGGAAAATAGCTGGAGCTGAAGTATTACAACTTTATGTAGGGAAAAAGGATTCAGCAGTTTTTCGACCAACGAAAGAGTTGAAAGGCTTTAAAAAAATATTTTTAAAACAAGGCGAAAGAGCTACAATTACGATGCCATTTGATTCCTACACATTTAGATTCTTCAATCCAGAATCGAATCAGTGGGAAATTGAAGTAGGAGAGTATTCGATTGTTATTGGGACCAGTAGTCAAGATATAAAATTTGAAACAAGTTTCAATCAGCAAGGAGTGACACTACAAACGATTTACGATAGAGAAAAGTTAGCATCTTATTTTAGTGGAGAAGTCAATCGCTTGTCCAAAGCAGACTTTGAGGTCCTTTATCAACAAGAAATTATGGGAAGTACGTGGGATCAAGAAAAAGAACTAGGCATGAATGATACACTTAGCCAAATGTTTTACGCCAAAAGTATACTAGCAAGAGGAGTCTATAGGGTCTTAACTAACATGAAAAATAAAAGTATTGAAAAAGGAAAACCTAATCTAAACATCCTGTTCAACTACAATATGCCCTTTCGAGCAATTGCTAAAATGACTGGTGGCAATATTAGTAATTCCATGGTAAAAGCGATTCTAATGATTGTAAATGGTCATTTTATTAAAGGGGCAAATCAATTATGGAAAGGTTTTTTTCTTAATAAAAAAGTGAGAAAATCACAAGATTTAACCAAGTTTGAAAGGAATTTAGAAGGTGAGAGAAGAAAATAAAATAGTTCAAATGTTCAAAAAATGGAAGGCAAAGTATCCTGAAATATATGAGTTTCTCTTGTTTAATATAATGAGTAATGTTGCGACTGTTACGAATTTTGCTGTATTATGGGTGAGCTCCGGACTGTTGCCACTGTTCATTGAAAATACAGCTTTTCAATGGTTTATTTTTGATTATCCAACTTCTGAAGGTGGACGAGTTGGTTTTGTCAGTTTTCTAATTGCCTATGTTTGTGCACAAATCGTGAATTTCGTGGTGCAAAGAAACGTTGTTTTTGGCTCTACGAATAAAATAGGTAAGTCTTTACCGTGGTATGTTTTAACAGTTGTTGTGGCTGGAATTATTTCTATTTGGCTGCCACCCCATGTGATAGGGTCATTAAAACCTGTAGTGGGAGATTTTGCACCAACTATTGCTAATGTTGTGAATATCATCATCCAAGTGGTTATCAATTACCCAATGATGAAATTTGTGATAATGAAGAAGGAATAAAAATGAAAACATTAAGTGTAGTTGTCCCAGCTTATAATTCAGAAGATTATCTGCATCGTGCCGTTGATTCGCTACTAAGTGAAGCCGGCGATGTAGAGATCATTATTGTGAATGATGGTTCAACGGATAAAACAGAAGAAATTGCCAATCAATATCAGGAAGCCTATCCAGATACAGTCAAAGTGGTTCATCAGAAAAATGGTGGACATGGAGACGCGGTGACAACTGGATTATATGCTGCTACGGGTCGTTATTTTAAAGTGGTAGATAGTGATGATTGGGTCAATGAATCAGCCTATCAACGCGTTATAAAACAATTAAAACAATTAACGAATAATCGACAAGTCGATATGTTGGTAACGAACTATGTTTATGAAAAAGTTGGAGCTTTCCACAAAAAACGAGTGACCTATAAACGAGCTATCCCGGAAAATAAAGTGTTTGGTTGGGATGAGACCAAATTTCGCCAAGGTAACTATTTATTAATGCACTCGATTATCTTTAAGACAGATCTATTAAAACGGATCAATCTTCATTTACCTCGACATACTTTTTATGTCGATAACTTATTTGTTTTTGAGCCGATGCACTATGTTAAAAGAATTTATTATTTGAACGTTGATTTTTATCGTTATTTTATTGGTAGAGAAGATCAATCAGTGAATGAAAACAAAATGATTGAACAAATCGATCAGCAACTTTTTGTCAATAAAAAAATGATTGAACTATATAGCTCTAATCAGGTAGAAGATGAATCATGTCGACAGTATCTTTTCCAGTTTTTAGAAATCGTCACTACAGTTTCTTCTGTTTTGGCGTTGAAGAGTAATACCGAAGAGGATCTTTGGAAAAAAGAAATGTTATGGAACTATATAGAAATACTTGATCCTGATTTGTATGCTCAGTTAAGAAAGCGATTTTTAGGTGCTTTACTATCAAGAAAGGGCTTTGGTATTCGCTACTTTGTTTTGCGGATTTATAAAACGTGTCAAAGAATTTATGGGTTTAATTAGAATGACCTGTTTATATAACTGAGTGTCTAAGGGACATGCAACCTTCTTGTTGCTCTATTTTACTACTTCCTCATAGTTTGGTATGATGAATGAAATCAGTAAAAATATAGTTAAAAAAAGGGAGTAATGAGATGGGATATGTTAAAAAGTTTTTTGTTTTAGTTGGGCTATTTTTAGTAAGCCAAATGGGGATGTTCATATTTAGTTTTGCTAAAGGCGCTTCCTTAGCGATGGGCAATGCCCAGTTATCATTGTTTGAAGCGATTGTACTGATGTTGGTAATTATTGGGAATATTTGGCTGCTGGTGTTTTTAGGGGGAAAGTTAGGTTTTTTAAGCTTAAAATTTGATTTTTTTACTAAGAAAAATGTTGGGATTATTTTAGGCGGCTTTGTTTTAGCATGAGTGATTGCAATTG
The DNA here is from genome assembly GCA_018231265.1 of Noctuana haematospila. Taxonomy (NCBI): domain Eukaryota; kingdom Metazoa; phylum Arthropoda; class Insecta; order Lepidoptera; family Hesperiidae; genus Noctuana; species Noctuana haematospila. The sequence goes on along the minus strand of DWQL01000260.1, from coordinate 10,545 downwards.
GAGGAACACTTTTATTAAATACCCAAGGATCAGAAACAACTGCAAATGACGCAGCGATTCAAATGATATTTACCGGAGAAAATCCTCTGTTGATCATATTATTGCTTGGAATTTCAGCACCAATTATGGAAGAAATTGTTTTTAGAGGCGGAATCATTGGCTATTGGCTAGAAAAATTTCCAGTAGTTGCTATTGCGATTAGTTCGATTGCATTTGGTTTGGTTCACGGACCGACAAACCTAATTAGCTTTTTGATTTATGGGCTTGATCATGTCGATGGCTTATTACAAAACGCAACGGTTAGAAGTCAGTATAGCCATTCACTTTTTAAATAATATTTTAGCAGCGATTGTGATAGCATTTGGGATGGTTTAGAGGAATAAAGATAGTAAAAAAGCGAAAAATCAGGAATTGATTCTTCGCTTTTTTGATTGTACTTATTTAAATACCTTCCGTAATTTCAATTTCTAGTGTCTTATCACTAGTTGCTACTCCTTCCATCTCAACCTTATAAGCTTTTAAATCTTCCATTTTAAAGAACGGGTAATACAAGCCAAAACTCAACAAAATTTGAACGATTTGTAAAACAGCTCCCCGCCAGCCGCTAACCATCAATCCTGCAATCACAGGTGGCATGGTCCACGGTAGATTAACCCCATTGGTCAATGGGACAATTCCAGTGGCCATGGCTGTATACGCAAGGATACACATCAACAGTGGTGCAATCACAAAGGGAATTAGCATCATTGGATTTAGCACGATCGGGATCCCGAAAACCAAAGGCTCATTAATATTAAATATTGCTGGTGCAAATGACAATTTTCCTAAAGTTTTGAACTGAACTGACTTTGCAAAGAAGAGACAAGCGATGGCCAATCCAATCGTTGCACTGGAGCCACCAAGTTTGACAAAATTACTATAAAACTGATAATTGACAATATTTGGTAATGGTTCACCAGCAGCAAAGGCTTGCGCATTTTCTACAGTCAGCGCGATCCAAATTGGCTGCATTACAGCACCAACAATATTCGAACCGTGGATACCAAATGACCATAGTAATGCTTCAAACAATAAAATAATCAACGTTGCTGGAAGTGAACTGCCTAATGCCAAGAGTGGCGTTTGCAAAACTTCAAAAATAAAATTTTGAGCCGTTTCATATGATGTAAACGTAAAACCAATTCGTATCAGATTAAATATAATTACGACAAAAAATCCCGGAATCAATGCAGAAAACGATTTTGCCACATTTGAGGGAACAGATTCCGGCATCTTGATCGTCCAGCCCTTTTGAACGACCCAACGGAAAATTTCAGCCGCTAAGATTGCTGTGATCATACCGACAAATAGACCAGATGCCCCGAAGTTACTTAAGGGTAAAAAAGAACCGTTTTCGGTTGCTGTGATCGGTGTTAAGATCAGAAAACCAACAAGAGCAATTGCTTGAGTTGAACCTCTATCAACAGAGTAGTATTTTGCCATTTCACTCGCAATACCCAAAATAACAAATAAGGTCATCGCATTCATCGTCATGTTGTTGACTTGAAGAAACAAAGACATCCAATCTTTACCTAAAACGGACTCCATAAACTGAATATAGGGCTTTATTGGCAATTGTGTAACAAGTAAGAACATCGAACCAATAATTAATAATGGCATGGCCACAAAAAAACCGTTTTTGATGGCAGAAAGATAACGATTTGAATCAAGTTTATAAGCGACCGGTCCAAGTTTAGCTTGTAGTTTTTCTAAGAAAGTATTCATACTACTCCTCCTTTATTTTACGCTAGTTGATTCGAAAACCCTTACATTTTTTTGTAAAAAAACAATTCCCTCGCCTTTTAGTAAAAATAAAGAGGGGTAATCTTATTCTAGCGGATAGATTTGTTAAAATCAACTCAATTTGAGCAGTTATCTAGATAAAAAGATTTATTTATTTCAGATTACTCTGTGTTAACCGCAAAACAGTGTATTTAAAAAGAACTCGCCTTTTTAAATACACTGCTGTATTGAAATGCACAATTTTTACAAGATTCCGCGTATTAGGATAAGCAGGATCATGTGTACTGGATAAAAAAAATAGAACCCCCATTTGACCCAATTTGGAGAGTAACCACGTTGTCCATTATAATTTAAAAGCAATGGAATAGTCATCAGAATACCAAGACCTGAAAGTAATTCATACCAAGGGACGGAGCTTGGTGCAATCATGTAAACGATCAACATCAATAAAAATAAGAAGCCTGTAGCATAAATAGGCGGGATGATTTTCTTTAATTTAACATCTTGAATACGATAAAATCCAAAAATAATCAAAACGCCAATTAAATTCCAGTCAGACATGATCGTTGCAAGTGAAAAGATGATCACCAATAAGACGTGAATAGCTGTATTTTTGGTTCGATCGTATAAAGTAATCAATAGAAGTCCCATTAAAAGTGCAAAGAAAATATTATTGACTAATTCTGTCAAAGCAAAAGGGTAACCTGGATAAAATAAGACATGGAATGGATAGATTGAAATAAGCCAAAATAAGCCTAAGCGTGCGGCATATTTTTTTATATTTCTCGTATAATGAAACCCTTCGACGAGTAAATAGGCCATGATAGGAAACGTCAGCTTTCCAATAAATTCTGTAAAGAAAAATAGTTGGTCTGAATACTCATAAACCCTAAAACCACTTCCAATATGATTAAGTAACATAGCAACAATCGCAATCACTTTTAAGTGAAATGCATCTAATTTTTTATTCATAAAATAATTCCCCCAAACTTTATGATTCAAAAATAACATAAGTAATTTGAAAAAGAGTGGGACTTTAGTTGGATTATTCAGTCAGACTTTTTGCGTTTGTTTTATGTAGAATACTCTAAACTGCTTGTTATGTAGCACTTTTTTCAGATTTAGATTTTTACATCGTGTAAAAAGAATGATATATTATTCTTATAAAGGAAGAGTAGCCACTGTTTTTAGTTAGACTTTGAACAAAACTATTTAGCTCTTGAAATGAAAGGAGGACGAAGATGAAAGAAGAACAAAGATTCGGCATCATGAAAAAATATGTTAATTGGGTATTAGATATTGTTTTGGGCGTACTAGCACTACTTATTTTAATTTTTATGATACGTCAATTGATTGATATCGGTACGTTTATCAATAAACCGATGACGCCTAAAAACTTATCGATCGTCATGCAGGAAGTTGTAGCATTTTTCATGTTATTTGAGTTTATTATGATGGTGATCCGCTATATTCAAGAAGGGCATCATATTCCAATCCGGTATTTGATCCTGATTTGTATTACAGCTATTTTAAGACAATTGATGGTATTACACGGTGATGCTGTACAGACGCTATTATTATCAGTATCGATTTTATCACTGGTTATTGTGTTATTTGTGCTTAATTTAAGTGGTAACAAATCTTATGTTGGATTTAAATCCCATGCAGATGATAGACAGGAAATAAAATAATCCAGTAAAAAAAGTCACTCGAATGCTTTTCGAGTGACTTTTTACTATTTAAATTCCTAATAAAAAGATCAGTGCAATCGCTAAAACCACTTGAATAACACCAACTGATAGACCGTAAATCAAAAAACGTTTTCCTTCTTTGAAGAATTTTTGAAAATCTAAACGTAGACCAATTGCAGCTAACGCTGTGATTTCAAACCAACCGCTAAAGAAATGGGCTGTTTGGCTTAATTCTACAGGCAAATGAATCAAACTGTTGATCACACAAAATAGTACGAATCCCACAACATACCAAGGTAAGGCGGAGCTTTTTTTCTTAGGTGCTATTTCTGTAGTTGTAGTAATCGGTGATCTTTGCTGCTTAAATCGACCAAAAAGGTAAACAATGACTACAAGCATCATGATCCGCATGATTTTGAACAACATAGCAAGCTCTACCACTTCTCCGTTGATCATACTGGCACTTGCAACGACTTGTCCAACTGATTGTAGAATCCCACCGATCAACGCACTTTTTGTCAGAATGTCAGTCCCGTAGACAATGGAGCCGATAATTGGTAACAGTAGCATTAAAATAGTTCCTAGTAAATTGACTAGGGTAATGATCTGTCCTTTTTCTTCTTCTTTTGCATGAATCGCAGGTGCAATCGATGCAATTGCTGAAGAACCACAAACTGCATTTCCACCAGCCATCAATAAGGACATGTTATCTGAAAACTGCATTTTTTTACCAAGAAAATAAGAAGCAATGATCGTTAAAGCCATTTGTAAAAGGACAAAAATACCTCCTTTGATCCCGATTTGTGCGATGGTCTGAAACGTCACTGTGGCACCTAATAAAACAACTGAGAATTCTAATAGCTTGCCTTCAGCAATTTTCGTCCCTTTTTCCAATACTGGATTTTTTAAAAAAGTATTTCCAAGTAAGATACCCAGCAAGATCGCAATCGTTGCTGCGCCTAAAGTCGGTAGCCAAATCGCAATGATTTTGCTAATAACGGCGACCACAAAAGCGGTGAGCAATCCAGGTAAAATGACCATTGTTTTTGTTAGATAAGTTCTTGTAACATTATTATTTTTCACTAAAATATTCATCTTCTTTCCATGTTTATCTCTCTACAAATCTAGTATAACGAAATTATTTGCATTTGAGAAATAAATAGTTAAAATAATATCTATAATGAAAATGAATGGAAAGGGTCTCTATGTTTAAATTACTGAAAACATTTCGTGCTGTTTATGAAACAAAAAATTTTTCAAAAGCTGCAGAACGTTTATTTATTTCACAACCAGCTGTTTCGAATCAAATCAAATTATTGGAAGAAGAGCTTGATATTCAGCTGTTTGTACGAAATGGTCGGCAAGAAATCATTACGACCAAACAAGCGGATATTTTATACAATCATTTGCTTAATTTGTCTGACGATTGGGAAGACGTTGTGCAAGCCTTACGAGTGCAAACAAATCCTAGAGAAACTTGTAGGATCATTGCTTCAAATACATTTGCAGTTTATTATCTACCAGAATTGATCGATCAATTGATCCAGCGCTTTCCAGAAGTCTCATTTATTTTGGATATGGATAATTCTGAGCGTGTACTAGATGGAATAGAGAAGCACCAAGCCCATTTTGGTTTTATTGAAAAACCTCTAATCACCGATTCAATCATTCGTCAAGAGATTTTGGCTGATGAATTAGTGCATGCTGGTGATTTTTCAAAAGATTTATGGCTAGTTCGAGAGGAAAATTCTGGAGTATTTCATTATACTGAGCGCTACTTTTTGGCACATAACTTAAATCCTCAAAAAATGATCATCAAAAATAATGAAATGATTGTCAGATGTTTAGAGCAGGGGATCGGTCAGTCAATTATTTCCAAACGAGCGTTGACCAAAAACTTGAACTGGCGCTCACTAGGGCAGGAATATCAGAGGAATTTTTACTTTATTAAAAGACAACATATTGAATCTAGTCAGTTACGTGAAATCGAGTGTTTTATTCATCAATACTATCAGGAAAATTAGTTCAAAAATAGAAAAAAGCTAGTATACTTTTTTTGTGTCATAATATAGTCATTTTGATGCAACAAAACGGGTACCTTGTGCTATCTTAATAAGAGATTATTTATTCAGAAAATAACCAGTATATTTTGTGTAGGTATTTCGCGGTAAAAAACATAATAGAGTATATCTAGGCCAGGAGGGAACCTTGTGGAAACATTTTTATGGAATATTCAGCTAGAAGAATATGTTGCAACTGTAGATCAAACAATAAAAGTTGATCAAGAATACATCGACTATTACTGCAAGCTATCTAAAGAAGCGAATCAACTCGTTGAGAAAATAAATGCTGAGACATTAGCGTTAACGTTACCAAAATTAATGGCAATCGATGAAAAATGCACATTGATTATTTTTTATATCTTTAATGGCTATGCTTTGGCAGAGGATACGGCAAATGCTACGATTCAATTGATCGAACAAGAATACAAAAAAACACATAGAGAAAAGTACATTTTTGATATGCCGGAATATGAAACTTGGTCGATTTCTCAAAGAATTATCTAAACGATCTATTTATCATTACATAGGAGTTCGATGAATCGTACTAAAGTGAAGTGTAAAAAAAATATTGAGGTTATTTTGGAAAAACATGACTAGCCAATGGGGTTAGTTGTTTTTTTTTGTCTTTCAAAAAGAAATTTCATTTCTTTTTTTGTGGATTCAAACTAATTGTTGAAATATTATTTCAATCATGGTATGATTTGTTTGTAGAAAGAAAGCGCATTCTTTTTTCTTTGAAATATAGTGAATGAAGTGAACTGATGTTGAAAAGTACAAGGTGAAGCGAAGCGGAACGTTGTCACCGTATGTTATCTAGCTACGCGGGCTAGCTCCTCGGGAAAAAGATAAAAATAGTTTGTGGTAAAGAGCACCGCAATCGATTTTTCCTATTTTCCTGTCGGATCTGGACGAGCCCGCTTCGCTTTTAGTTTAAGGGAGGAATCAAAATGGAAATTCCTATCGGCATTATTCTTATTTTATGTATTTACACAGCTGTAGGTGTTCTAGATCAGATATCTATTCAAATCGGGCCGTATACGCCATTATTTGCTGCAACGTTTACAGGGTTGGTTTTAGGGGATGTTCAAACTGGTTTGATGATTGGGGCAACATTGCAATTGATGACGCTCGGTGTGGCAACTTATGGCGGAGCAACGGTTCCGGATTTTCTGTCTGGTGCAGTGATGGGGACGGCCTACGCGATTATTTCAGGAAAAGGTGCTGAGTATGGCATCGGAGTTGCAGTGCCTATTGGCTTATTATTAACGCAACTAGATATTCTCGGTAGAATGACCAATACATTTTTCCAGCATAAAGCAGATAAATATGCGGAAGAAGGAAATTATAAAGGAGTTGAACGTTGTAATATTTTGGGGATTTTTCCTTGGACATTATCACGAGTGATCCCAGTCTTTATCGGGTTAGCTTTTGGTGAGCAAGTTGTAACGGTGATCAATGAATGGATTCCGGTGTGGGTCATGAATGGTCTGAAAGCTGCTGGTGCCATTTTACCAGCTATGGGGATCGCTATTTTGATGCGTTACTTACCAATCAAAACCTATTGGCCGTATTTCATTATTGGTTTTGTCTTATTGGCTTATGGTGCGGCCTTCTTCTCTGTTTTAGGAGTGGCCTTGGTTGGTTTAGCGTTAGCAGCAATTTATGTTATGAATCAAAACAATAATAAAGGTTCTGCAACGTCTGCTGGAACAGTTGTCTATGAAGACGATGAGGAGGTAGAAATCGATGACTAACAAACTAACGAAAAAAGACATCAATAAAGTTTATCGGAGAAATTTATTTAGCTTACAATGGGGCTGGAATTATGAAAAAATGCAAGGTCTAGGGTATTCTTATGTGATCATGCCTGCCTTAAAACGATTATACGGGAATGATCCCGAGAAGATGAAAAAGGCGCTTAAAACCCAGATGAGCTTTTTCAATACAACACCAGCTATGTCGCATTTGATCATCGGGGCAGATATGGCTTTAGAAGAGGAGATCGGGATTGAAGATGATCAGGCGATCACAGGATTAAAAACAGGACTGATGGGACCATTTGCGGGTGTAGGTGATACACTGTTTATTGCAATCTACCGAGCAATTGTTTTTTCAATTGCCGCATACATGGCTCAAGGAGGACAAGTTTTTGGTCTGGCAATTCCGATTATTGCAGGTTTAACTGTTTTATGGGTGCGCTATAAATTTACATGGATCGGTTATAATCAAGGGAAAAAAATTGCCACGGAATTTGCGGATAAAATGAAGCTATTAACACAAGCTGCTGCAATTCTTGGATTAACAGTAGTTGGAGGATTGATTCCTTCGGTCATAACTTATAAACTAGAGTTGACCTATAAAATGGGAGAGGTGACCTTATCCATTCAAGAGATGCTGGATAAAATTCTACCAGCCTTGATTCCGCTGTCGATCGTTATGATGTCTTATTGGCTGTTGGGGAAGAAAAAAATGAATTCAACGCGTTTGATTTTTGTATTGATTCTACTTGGAATGGTTTTAGGTAATTTACAAGGAATCACTGCTTGGATCGGAAATCTATTTTAAAAAAGGATGATGAAGAATGACAATTGAACATGCACGTGTAGATGAACGTTTGATCCATGGTCAAGTAGCAACAGTTTGGACGAATACGTTAGGCGCTCAAAGAATTATGGTAGTCAACGACTTAGCGGTCAAAGATCAAATGCAGATTGGGGCATTGAAGATGGCTAAACCTGCAGGAGTAAAATTATCGATCCTTTCTAAACGAAAAGCAATTGAGAAAATTTTAGCTGGTAATTATGATGACGAAAAAGTATTTTTGATTACAAAAGATATTCAAGATATGGCTGATTTGATCGATAGCGGTGTTCCCTTAAAAGCCTTTAACGTTGGGAACATTTCACAAAAAGATGACAGTAAACCAATCAAAAAATCAGTGGCTGTTACTGAAACAGATGTCCAAACAATTAAACGTTTAGATGAATTGGGCATAAAAATCACAGCACAAATGATTCCTTCAGAATCTGATGAAACAATTTTAAACTTTATTAAATAAGCAATGGGAGCTAAATATGCATGGATGCAATCAAAATTATCAGACAAAAATACAAAAACTTTTCTAAGGTCAATCGAAAGATCGCTGATTATATCTTGAAAGATCCAACCTTGGTTCTTTCCTTGACCGCAAATGAAATTGCATCCAATAGCGGCACCTCTCCAGCTTCTGTGACTCGTTTTTCTAAATCATTGACGTTTGATAGTTGGGAAGAGCTAAAACTGTCGATTGCAACAAAACAAGGTGCAGAACATGCGCCAAAAACAATTGATCCGATCGTAGCCGTGGATGACTCAATCGATACATTATGTGCAAAAGTAGAATCTTTACTAAATGCAACGATCGAAGATTTATTTGAGTTAGTTGATAAGCAGTCCTTAAGGCGTTCGATCGATGCAATCAAGCAAGCAGAGACAGTCTATTTGCTTGGAATTGGTTCGTCTTCTTTAACGGCTTACGATTTATATCATAAATTTAATCGAGCTGGGAAAAAAGCAGTTTTTAATTATGATGTGCATATGCAATTTGAATTTTTAAATTACTCTAAGCCAGAGGATGTTTTGATTGCAATCTCGTATAGTGGCATGTCCAAAGAAGTCTTGATTGCTTGTGAAATTGCCCAGAAAAATCAAACAAAAATCATTTTCATTACTAGAAATGAAAGTGAACGGATCATGAAGTTAAGCGATGAAGTATTACTTGTACCAGCCAATGAACATCTACTACGAGTAGGCGCAATTGCTTCGATTGCTTCTACAATGGCTGTGGGAGACGTTTTATATTTAGGCTCAATCCAAGATGATTTAGATACGAAAATTGAAAAAAATATGACGGATACAAGAAAATTGGTAGAGAAACTGAAAGAAAAGTAGGGATGTAGGATGAAGTTGGATGAATTGACCACTGAGTCACGAAATGCTGCAAGTAAAAATATCGATCAATTATCAACACTTGAAATGGTAAAAATCATTAATCAGGAAGATCAAAAAGTTGCATTAGCCGTGGAAAAAGTCTTGCCCGATCTAGCCCAAGCGATCGATCAAGCTGCTGAGCGTTATCAAAATGGCGGGCGTTTGATTTATTGCGGTGCAGGAACATCTGGCCGCTTAGGAACGTTAGATGCAATTGAGCTGACACCGACATATAGCGTGTCACCTGATAAAGCATTTGGATTGATTGCAGGTGGAAAAGAAGCCATGTTTCACGCAGTAGAAGGAGCCGAGGATTCAAAAGAACTAGCAGAAGCAGATTTAAAAAAATGTAACTTAACGGATAAAGACGTAATAATTGCAATTGCAGCTAGTGGAAGAACGCCTTATGCAATCGGTGCGCTAGAATATGGTGAAAAAGTGGACGCTTTGACGATCGCTGTTACGTGTAATGAAGCAAGTGAAATGAATCGATTGGCGGCAATTGGTATTGCTCCTGTGGTCGGACCAGAAGTAATCACAGGTTCAACTCGTATGAAAGCAGGAACAGCCCAAAAAATGGTTTTAAATATGTTTTCAACAGGGATTATGATCAAAGTAGGAAATGTTTATCAGAATCTGATGGTCAATGTTCAACCAACAAATGAAAAATTGATTCAGCGTTCGATCCAGATTATTCATGAAGCAACAGGTGTTGAGCAAACGACTGCACAGGAATATTTGAGTTTGGCACATAATCACGTAGCAGAAGCTATTGTAATGATTCAAGGGCAAATTGGATTAGCTGATGCACAAGCGCTATTGAATCAACATAATCGACGTATTTCTGATGTTCTTAGTGAGATAGGCTAATGGCTAAAATAGAGGGCAAGAACTAAGAAGGATACTTAAGTGGAGGAACAAGAATGAAACCAAAATTAATTTTAATGAGCCACGGTAAAATGGCAGCTGAAACCGTACAATCAGCCAAAATGATCGTTGGTGATTTAATAGAAGCAACGGTTGTTTCTATGACGGAAGTC
>DWQL01000259.1:0-17185 GCA_018231265.1 Noctuana haematospila | reverse complement strand
CGTGCAGCACGCGGTCGCCGCGGTACCAGAGCGCGGGCGCGGCGGGCGCGGCCGTGGCGCGGCACCGCAGCGCCGCCACGCCGCCCGCCGCCGCCGCCTCCACTGTTAGCGTCGCTTCCCAACTCACGTCTGCCACTACCAAACAAAGCATTCTGCTCAATGACTACGTACAAAGACGACGGAGCGCGTCAAATCGACGTAAGGAAGAGCCCATTGTAGATGGTAGCCCAAAGACAACAACATTTTTCTGATTAGAGCTGTATTAAAACATTGCTCCTAATCAAATAGGTACAATAATTTCACCATCGAATATTTTATGCTAGAACAGGTGGAACGTACGTAAACTTTCTGTACGCACTCGTAACTGACAAAGCTATTACGTTCGGTGAATAAAATGTTTACGTGTTTCAAACTATATTTATTATGATACATTTTGTTTGCACATTACTGAGTTTTCTATAAAGCAGTTACCACACCTGGTTGTAATAGCACGTCTCTGGACAGCAGTGTCCCGTGCGGGTTGGTGGCGCGGCAGCGCACGGTGGTGTCGGCGGCAAGGTCCTCGCGGTACGCGCTGGAGCCGAGCAGCTCTAGAGTGCCGTTTGCGTGAATGCGTCTAAACAAGGTCACAATGTTATGAAGTAAGGATAGCATACGATATGAGTTGCAATACTACTGACTGTTACTGTCAAGCGTATAGTCAACATGCGCATATTGACTTTGTTGCAATTTTGTTACTACTTGTTAAAGCTACTTGCGTTTAATACTTGTGGTTTATTGCAGTGACATGGATTGTAAATTTAAAGTCTTTAGTCATACGCAATTATAGTTTTGTGGCGCCCAACCTGGGGCTTAGATTACACCACATGGGTCGTAAGTCATGGTGATGACTTTTATCTAACACTATTTTTAATTAATTGGTAATCTTTGTTTGGCTATTGCACTGCTAACATGCAAACATGCTATTTTCCGAAAATATTTATGGTTATTACGAAACAGAAATAATATAAAGAGCGCTTTAATTAAAAACATTTTATCATTTGATAAATATTCCAATGAGTTCATTTAAATTTAAAACAGTTTTAAATGCGCTGTGGTATTGCCACCAGTTGAATAGGAAATGTACTCTAGATAGCAATACTTATTTAAAGAAAAATGGCGGGTCGTTAGCGCGGACATGAATCGTGGGCCGCGGCTCAATAATGGGGCGTCCGTCTCCGTGTAATTACACGGCGACAAATTATGATCGCTCGCTTCATTATTACTTTTATAGAAGAGAATAATTAGCTTCGTTAGAGCTGTTTGTTCTTACAATGATAAATATGCTCCGTTTTTCATTGGCGACGACGTCCTCACGATGAGTCGAAGGGAGAACTTTGCGTCTTACCGTCATCGTAGTGTCATGTTCGGACACGTTATTATTTAGCACCGCTTCGCTGGCCGCGAGTCGTCGATGATACTTGATATCCCGAAGTGAAAGTCGATAGTTCTTTAGTAAAATTTCTTATAAAATATTTCGAAATTTTCTTTCTATCTTAGACTTTATATGCATTTTATTGTCACATCAAACAACACTAATTATATTTTACAGAAAATCTAGATTTATTTATTTATTAAGACACAGCAACAGCATAACATATACAACATTCACAAACAATTCTTAAACATCTAAGTCACAACACTAGTACTCGTATGTGTGCCACTTACAGGCGTGTACGACATGCACCAAATCTGTGTAAGATATAATTTTTATAATTTAAGTCTCGTGTGGTTATACCTAATAATTATACAACAGACAATAGAGATAAACACAAACTTACGACACACCCTCTAATTGGGAATTTTATTAAGCAAGAGTGTACGAAACCGGCAGAATTTAAGGAAATCCTAAATAACTGTTCTCTATCTGTAGATCAATAGTATTTACATATAACTTCTTTATTTGTTACAGAACAGCGCTATTTGCTTCTGAGATATTATTTTTAGTAAAAGTTTCATTATTTCTTGCCACTAATGATTATAAACGTATATGACATGTGTGCTACGAATTCGCAATGCATTTATTGCTTGCGGTGGTCGTACATATAAAGGGTTCTCGAGGAGCCCATATAAGCTGAAAATCTCATATGAGCTGCCGCCGGCTGGCGCTGCGGATCCAATAACACGTGGAATATACCAACTGCGCCGAGTCTACCAAACACATCATTTTCTGTTACAATTTCCTCTTGTGAGGAATAACATAGACATTCTCTTGTTACAAAAAATGCTCGCTTTGAAGAATTTTGTAAGATTTATTTGTGGAATTGGAATCTTGAAGAGAACAGTTATTTAGGATTAGTTAATACTAGGATGATGTGGATTCAATATTAAATGTGTAGGTATGTGTCAGCTCCTACACACGACTACTCTATTCATATTTTTGATATTGATTATTAAAATATTTAACATTGATTATGTTATAATATGTATAATTGTTTGGAACCACATTGTGTATATTATTAATTTATGCTTGTACTTTTTCGTGACTAAAATTTGTTATCTGAGTAACATTCAGTGGATGTGGCGTTCTACTCCGTACACTGGTTGGCAGTGCCTACCACCTATCAGTTATTATTGGACGAAAAGGAAGCTGGTCTTTACCTGATTCCAGGTGAATCTCCAAGCGGGGAGCCGTCGTCAGCGAGCCAAGTGATGCGGGGTGCTGGATCCCCTCGCGCGGTGCAGGGGACCTTCGCTCCGGCGGCGGAGGACCAGCGGACTAGCGCCGGCGGCTCCGACGTGAACACGGGCCCCAGTCGAGTCAACTCGTCTGATTGCACCGCTACACATACACTTGTTATTTGTAAACTGTGACGAATACTATTATTGTTAGTGTACTTTACTTATAAATATATAATTTCCTATTGTATTTAGGTACCCACATTTTACATTATTATAGTATTAACGTTAAACTTGATTAAACTAATCACAAACGGAACCATTTTTAAAAGTTCTACCTAATTTCAACAAGTTCTAAATGAAACGATCGAAAATAAATAAATTCTCCCCCTAACATACAAGAAGTGAGCAAGTTGAACAACTGCGAGTGAGCCCCCGACAGCGGTCAGAGTTTCCCCCGCGATGCCGACATGCTACGAGTATAATACAGTTTGCGCAAATTCTTCCCGCAAACAAACGGCTAACTTTAAGCCACTTAAAAGTCTAACAGCAAAAGTGGAGTTTGAAACTGTTTGACCCAAAAAAAGCACGGCTCGCGATTGTCCTCAGACGTGTAATTCTGTTAAATTTGTTGGCAGTTGTTTGTTGAAATTAGATCGTGTTTTACTTTCGCAATTAACTCGCACGGGAGCATAAGAAAGAAGCGAATTCGTCGTCATCGTCTGACGTAATTAAAGCTAGAGCTCGACGCTCGTATACACTCGTAAAGTCGCATTTGGGTAGCGGGTGTTTTAAATTAATTCTCCGTCATATTCCTTACGTTTGATATAGTTAATTGGAGCGGGCGTGCGGGTTATAGTCGATATCGCGAAACAAAATTGATTTAATCAAGAAGTGTTAGAGTCAACTCAATTTCAGAGCTGAAAGGGTTATAAACAGAATTGGTTTTGTGCTTGTGTGGGTTTAGTTAAAACGAGGGAATTTTGTAGGAGGTTGCCTTGATCAATGAACACAATAATGTAGAGCTGCGCGCTGCTGTGAGACGAATGAAGCTCGGTCGCGGTTCGCCCGCTCTCCGGCTCGCCCGCTCCGACCCAAATAACTCAATGAACATTGCTATTGAATTTCGTATTCTATTCAAAAGTAGGTAATGATTAACTGTTAACTCAACTAGAAACTCTAAATTGAAGCTTTTATGTTGAATAATAACAAATAAGGAGTAAGTTATTTTTTATTGAATTTAATAAATAATTACTTTGAATGCATAGCTCAGCATCTCAATGTTTCAATGAATCAAGTTAAAATGTACCTTAACAGTAAACACAAACGGTATAAAACTTCTTAATGTAATACTTACTTCGTATCATTAAATACCAAGTTAGTATAGCACGCAACATCATGTTACGCTCTTCAGTCACGCCTGCTACCTGTTGACAAGGAAAAACTGTTTTGATTAACGAGTTACACTTTAGATGGATTACACAATACACATACCTACCACAAAAGGTTGTTACAGAAATAGATAGACATAACACATCTCATAGTTTATAGTTTTATAAGTGTCATAGAAATTTAAATAATCTATACTATCTAAATGAAAAAAAAAGCCACGCTGGAAAATAAATCAGCATTCGCCTTTAAAAGGTTTTGCTGATAAAAGAAGTGAGATTTAGTTTGACACCGAGTTCTTTATTATTATAATTATATATTTTATTATAAATTACTAGCTGAAGCTAAGCCCGGCAAAGTTCGAAAAAAAAGCCTATTTATTTATTTATTTATGAATCAGCACCATCTAGGGTACGAAGTGCAAACATTTAGCTTAAAATGATCTTTTATCGCTTCCTCTTATTTGATGTGACAATATTTGTGCAGATGATTCACTCCGCCAATTAAATAAAGAATGCTCTCGCTAAAGCACATCTGTGCAGCGAGCGCGCCGAGCGGCTGCGCGATTTAAGCTCACACTTTTATTTCCGCCGTAACTTTATCGGGGAAATCTTTTAAACTTAAAACTTTTACCTATAGTTATCTAACTGACGCATCCAAAAGGAAATATAGCTGCAAATTGTGTGCAGTCAACTCGTTTATCTAGTGTGAAACTTTGAAGAAGTAGAAGCAAATTTCTAATATTAATTTTGTTCGCTTTAAAGTCTTTCATAAAAACATTATTCGGAAACTTCTACTACCAAAACTTTATTTGTACGATATTTTGTTTCATATAGAAAAGTTTCCGACATGTCCAGAGGATTTAAATTTAACTGTTGAGTTCCATTGAACTTTATCAACTTTTCTTATTTCAATTAATATGCTTATATCGAAAGGTTTTTATAAAAGAAGTATTTAGTGGAAAACATAATTATAGAACCTCTCTGGATGTATGGTTGTATCGGTTAATTACGTATGCATAGTAAGCACTCATGCCTATTGCGCAATTACCATACATATTAAATATATCAAATTAGGATTCCAAGTGCTCAAGTAACGAGATATTACAAATTACTATACCTAATTAGCACTGTATTGCAAATGGCTAATATGCACCACGCGAGGCGCAGTGACAGCCCTGCTTGGGGTACCCTCTGGCAGTGGAGCTGATGCATATACTTGCAATATTAACCGGACCGGCTATTATGAATTCTTAATGTCTAAACTGTTTACGTCAGCTATGTCAACCAGCAGTCACGTGATAGCTAATTGCCTAAGATATATTATACGAGTAGGAAATAAAACAGCCTTACAGAACAGACTTTACTTGGTACTAAATATCACGTTTCGAATGAACACTTTACGCAATATAAACAGAACTTTGTGAAGCGTTTAATATAAACAGAAAAAGTCATAAAGAACAAACTTATTCTTCTCGTTATTTATTATCTTATTTTAATAGCTCCGAAATATTTGCATACCGTGATATGATTATCAAATGTGTACGTAGCAAGTTTGTTGCTTGAGAGTCAGATCTGAATGGCCCGACGAGGCACCCCAGTGGCTGTACTGCATAACTTGTACGCGACGTGAATGACAAGCGCCTGACGCTTGCGAGAGATTCATATTATAACTTTCCACAAACTCTCAGACGTTCACAAAACTTTTGAGTGTTATTATATTGTTCAAAACATTTTCTCGTCATTTTAAAGGTATGATGACATTTTGTAAAACTTAACGTTACTTAAGGAACGGTGATTGTTATCATTTTGTAATTAACTTGAATTAAGTGCTTTTCAGAAACCGCGAAAGTCACCGACATCGCTTCCAGAATAAGCACACTGAAGTGGCAGTGGGCCGGCCATATTTATCGAAGAATTGCCTTCAACCCTTTTTTATGCCTGTGCCCATCGCACGGGCCTCTTTCTACAACCGCGGAAGGCCTGGAGCATACTCCACCACGAAGCTTGGAAGCGCGCATGAAATTTGCCACTAGCGGTCACCCGAGTACCGTCCGCGCCCGTGGTTGCTTAGCAATGTGATCGCTTGCGATCTACAATACCAGCGCGGCCAGCCATGCGCGGTTCGAAGGATTACCTTGTCTAATATCTTTAGATCAGTTAAAATCTCGTAATGAAACAACAAAGATTCCAATATTTATAAAATAAAAAGCAAAAAGTTATTGTTAATGTTATTTTAGCACTAGTCAACTACAAGTTCAAGTTACTCTAAAATCTGTTTAGTAGTTAGGTTAGGTTAGGTCAGGTTAGGTTATTCTGGAGATTTATGTTCGTGTAAATAATTTCACAATATAATTTATTATTTATGGAAAGGTAGTAGGTACATATAGAAGTATAGCGTAGAGTGAAGCAGAATACACCGTCGTATTTTTAGTAGGCAAGCAAGTAATAACGTGTATTAGTGGTAAGTAAAGTGACGTCATAAACACTGTGTACACACGCGGCTAATGGAGATCACGGCTCGTTGCGGCGAGGGCCCTCGAGCTGAGTGCGCGCCGCGCTAGCTACCTGGCTCTACTAACGATATACTATAAGCGAAAGGATTCTCTTGACTAGTCACGAAATTCACTTACTCTTTATCTATAAGGATAAAATTTAGATTTTTTTAACGATTTCAAAAAGGAGCAGGTTTTACTCGTATGTTCCGTTGTTTTTATATTTTTTGTTCCTTCTTTAGATAATATATGTTCACAGATATATCTTTATCATTTGTCAATCGATTTTGATGACTATTTTTTTTATAATTATATAAATATGTTTATATAATTGTATAGCTGACGGTCCGGTCATGCTATTATTCGGATGGTAGGAAATGTCTAAAACAAACATCGGAACACCCTGGTTTCAGCACAATTGCACAAATCATAGAGTGTTATAGCTACCTGTAGCAAAAATACCAATCAATAAAAAACCTATACGATACTTAATCAAGCTCCATACTTAATGAGTGGAATATTCAGCTGCGCGCGGCGCACACGAGAGGGCTCCACGTGTGAACCACGAACGTGATCCATTAGCGGAGTGTATTTCGCGGTATTTTATGACGCCAATTATTAATTCCTAATAGCTCTCGTCACTGAGCCCTTTTGCCTCACAATTACTCGTATGCTCGAATAATGCTGTTGATGTATACGAGGTTGATTTTCCTGTCGTGACTTGTACTATGAACTATTCAATGAAATAAACGTGTTGGTGGTAAGAGTGCTTTATTGCGACTGACTTTTGTATTTTTTCTTAATATATAGGTTGTCAAGCATTGACCGAACAAATGCTTTAAAGTGCAGTGAGGCGACGACGCCCCTCATCATTATCGTATCATTTACTTATTTTTTCCAAGAAGATTTTTTTAGGGTAAATAAGAAAGTTAAGGCCAGCATTATACTAGTACTAGGTCAGAAGATGATTGCTTTGTTGATCCTGCATTTATACATATTATTATTATTTATGATAAATAACGCTTCACACCCGTAATCCTAGGATTCCCTGTGTCGTTGGTACTATGAACTTATGTTCAGCTGAGAATCAAACCCAGGACCCTTTGGTAAATCAATATGGAAACCACTACTGGCATCACATTGGACTTCAGTTTTCGTTATATTCTTATACTTCTTACTTGGTAACAAATCTGTTTAAACGAATTGAACCAAAGCATTATATAAGTATGTAGATTGATATATAACAAGAAAGTTAAAATGAATAACTTCAAGGAATACAAATCTTTTTTACAATTCAAATATTTCTAAACAGAATATGGTCTTAAAACTTTGTGTGTAGTTTGTATCGAATAGAATAATTAAACATTTAACTGTAGGTACGAGTTCATGGTAATTTTGATTCTGTTTTAACTGAATTATGCCTCCAGGTGTATTGTAAGCTATGATATATCGCATAAGTGTAAATTTGTAGTGAGCTGAGGTAGAGGTATGATTGTTTTTTAAAAATACTTCATAAGCTCAAAAAGGCTATATTGAAACATAGGACTTATTTTACTGTAATCCTTGATTAGTATGTTTCAAAACAGACAGTCGTAAACCGTAGCCATAAGACGTTGGGATGATGTCGAGCCGCTACTCCGAAGTCTCATTACCATAAGCATTGTACCGAGAGGAGCCGCGCTTCCATCAAATGTATTTTGAATAATGTAGTAATCCTGGGATCATGTTCCTTCGTAAGAAACTTAGTTTTTGTTTTAAATTTCTGAATAATACTTATTGTATGCATATTACTATGTGGGTACACTACACCTTCCTCGAAATGCGGGTCCTGTGCTGTGGTTTATGATAAGTAAAGGGTTGTGTAAAATGTCATCTTACAATTGACAGCAGTTTGTTAATAATCTAAGCCTAGCAATCTTTAAAGGCCTGTTCCATCATGTTCAAGTAAGTCCTAAGTATCATCGTCGGATAAATTGACACTTTGTTTTCGTTAAATGTCACTTTAACGACCGACAAGTAGCCTACTTGGGACTTTATTCGAAGATTATGAAAAAGGGCTTACATATGACATGTTCTGTGTAAACAAATAATAAATGAATGTAAAACAATGTAATCCATTTCTTTAGTTCGTTGAAGTGTTTTTAACAGATAAGTCAAAACGCAATTTTGTAATGAAGTTATATCAAATTAAGTGTGAGAACAAAAGAAATTAATGCATTTGTTGTGTTGGAGAATGTATTTAAATGAATTCATTGTTAAAGAACGAAATACAAAT
Source organism: Noctuana haematospila (assembly GCA_018231265.1). Lineage (NCBI taxonomy): Eukaryota > Metazoa > Arthropoda > Insecta > Lepidoptera > Hesperiidae > Noctuana > Noctuana haematospila. The sequence continues at coordinate 8,369 of DWQL01000259.1, read as the reverse complement.
TTTTGATACAGCATACTTTACAAAATAATCTAACCATAATGAATTGTATGGTCGTTTGACTAAAGACTTGCTTCTAGTTGCCAACTGGCCGTATTTCGCTCACAGGCCGACAGTCAGTGGTGCGATGCTGGCGAGCTGCCATCGCCGCTTAAGCCTCGTGATCCCCTCAATCAAGCCTCGAGTTGTAATGCCGGTGCGATACTGAGTTGCTGTCCAGATATAAAGTAGTGCGCGTTAGAATGTTTTTAAACTGTTTGAGGCTTGTACAGGGATGACGCCGGTAGCTTAATAGTTAGAATACACCGTGTGCTAAAATCACCTGAAAACTTAATAAACGCTGATGATTTCAACATTCAAAAGTTTTTGCATCAAAGGCTCACAGGCAGGCAAGAATTTGTTACAAAATATTATAAAAATATATTCGTCTTGTATTTTATGTCATTGTCTAGTAAATTCAAAGTTCTCTTAACAATAATATTATTCTCTATCCGAGCTCTACTTCAGGAACTTGTTCTATTGAATACTGTAATGTATAGCAAGTGAAGAATACGTTCCTTTTTCACATAGTAATCCAAAAGGCAATCTTCAAGCTTCTTCAGTATCACAAAAACTCCATTATTCTCCACACGGCTGCCTGTTCTGTTCCTAATCCGCTCGCGTCGCGGGAGCGTTGCACTGTCATGTAAGACGAGCTGCAAGGTAATCCTGCCAACTGCTCCTCATGTAATGCAATTGTTGGTAAGGGGATCGTCCTGTGGGGCTTCCATCCTCTGTTGTTGTAGCGGAAGCTTCGTCGCTTGTGAGACGATGTAATTGCTTTTGTTATTAGGATTAGGTTACGTGCGAATATTTTGCAGCGCGGCACAGCAGTCGGTGGGGGCGTTATTACACAAATAATAGAAAGACAACTTGATTATTAGTCAACTTAAAAAACTGTCTGTTCACTCAACAGACAAACATGTTTATAGCACCATAATGTCGTCAATTTTCAACCGATTTTTAAACATTTTTGTTTTGTACGGTATGCTTTAAATTGAGTCTCGTAGAAAAATTTTAATGACTGTTTGGGTTTTTGTGTAATGGTGTTTGTGTGTACCCATGACACCCTGCGTACAGGGAACTTTAGTGTAACTACGAGTATGAGTGTAAGGCGTTATTTAATTTATTATTCTCATCATGGAATCAAATATAATTTTGATAATATCATTAATTTTAATTAAAGCAATTTACTGATGCGCTATCCATGATTGATTAGGTAATATAATTGATCAGTATCTATTACTAATTATACGTGGAATGCTGTGATAAATTAAATTACTGCACTTATATTTTATGAGATGTAAAGAATGTTTTTTTTAATTATATTAATAACCATAACATAAATTAATATTTAATTTTTAATTTTATACTTACAAATATTGTCATATATGTATTTCATTACACCATTCCGACGTTTTTAAATAAATCTCAATTTTTGATATACGAGTAGGTACTGGAACAAAATGAAGCGTAAGCTTCCGGGAGAGTTGGTATCAAGCAATAAGTTTGAACTCACCTGTCTTTTGAAGTACCGTAGTACGAAACATTAATACACAAACTTTATTTCACAACACCTCACAAGTTCAAAAAGTACAAAGAAATTGAGAGTTATAAAACCGGTAAAATTATACTAAAGTTAAAGAAGTTCGTAGCTTATTCCGTAGCACCGTAGCATCGTAGCGAATCTCGTAGTTTCAGAACGACGCTGAGGCCGCGTAGACCGCATATTATTATGATGCGAACGTGAGCCGCGCGCCGCGGCTGATCGCGGAGTGAGGGTGAGCTCTGCTGGGCGGCCGCGGCCGGAGCGCTACGGCTACGAACTTTGCGCTACACTCCATTGTTTTGTTCTCAAGCGTTATTCAACTCAATTTTCTTGAAGCCGAAGCTTTTTCCATTATTGCACTATTGTAACTGCAGTTGATGACTTAAAAATTGTTAAAAGAATAATATTTTAACGATCACGGAAAGTAAATAAATTTGTAACAAATATACTCGTACTTGGCATATAATTTTATGAAGTTTTAAAAAAAGACAAAATATTAAAGGCATACAATCTAAACTAGGTTCTGTCTCAACTTTTGCTATTAGGGTTTTCGTTTGAATTTTTGAATTTTCTACTGTTTTACTTATTTACATAATATATCTAACCCAAATTTAAATAACCCAGTCTCAGGTTTTACATAAGCCTTATTATTTAAATATATTTTAAATAATAAGACTTAATTCAATTTTAGTTGAATCAGTTTCTATTTCAGGACTCAATTTCAATGGAGACAACATTTCATTTAGCGTGACGATCTTGTTAGTCGCGCTTGTTCATTTTCGACTCAAATTATAATTAATATTACGAATGAAAGCGAGCGATGGAGCTCGACTAAAATTAATGTACATTTAATAAAAGCAATCGTTTTGAAAAGTTGCTATCTAAATTGGGAGGCGCAATTTGATAAAGTATCGGGTCATTTATCTCAAAGATACTCGTAGGTGTTCTCGGCGGGTGGAGGGGGGAGGGCCCTGGATCGACTTTACACTCCCCCAATGAGTATTATTCGTAATAAGCCGTGTATACGTTATTAATATCATTCGCTCATATAATTATTGCCTTATACCTACAATTATCTATTTAAAAAAATTATTTACATATACATACTTACTGTAAAATAAAGAAGTTTGAAATAAGAAGTTTTATAAATAAAATGGAATTCAAATTGAGATCATTTGCGATACAACTTAGAGATCTTCTAAAGCTTTTATTAATATGCATGGGGTTGTATAAGAAAAGGATGTAGTAATAAAATAAATTACTTAAGATTAAAAAACTAAAAGAATAATTTAACTTTTAATATGTCATTTTGAAAGTGGAACTAATCAATAATTAATATCAGAGTTTATATTTTAAGAATTAGCGATGACAAACAATAATAAGCAATAAACGCTTCACACTCACAGCCGCACACTAGGATTCCCTGTGTCGTGGACACACACAAAGACATTTACACAAAAGCCCAGAACAGATCCAAATGTATCATTAAAATTATTGCCCCGCCAGAGATCGAACCCGGGACCTGGGGTATGGTGGACTGGCGTAGTAACCACTACACCACGAGGGTCGTCGTTGTAGACAATGGTCATGGAGTTCAGCGGATACTGGCAGCCAAGATCCTTGTGCTAAGTAACGCTTAGTCTCGTTATTTATCATCACAAATAAAGTAAGACTTTCCAGAAATGAAACTTTTTATGCTTTAGTACTATTTGAAGTCATATGAAGTACTATGTGGTCTATGATCGTTGAGGTGGTATGCAGTCTCTTTTGTTGCTCTTTTAATATAAAAAGTTATGTGAAAACAACAACGTTTTCGCATTGGCCACAAAGCTTTCGCTTCTGGCAACAATAAAACTCGCGCATTAAAAATAAATGCGCTTCTTTATATTACAACGGTTGCCTGAGGAAAATCGTGGACGGGAGACGTCGGGCACATAAAATGTTGTAATGTGATGTCATCCTACTCCTTGATTATTCCAAATTAATATTTTGATTGTCGCTTTATTATTTAATACTAACAGCGGATAAACAGCGGATGGTTCTTATTCCGTTTCTTTAATTTTTTTAAATTAAAATGAACTGATATTTCTAGACTCCATATCCAAATTACTTAAAATCCTATCTCTAGTTGTAATTTATTAATCTTATCTCTATTTTTAGTTAATATGTTAGTCATTTCTGTAGCAAGTTGGCAAAACCCATAAAACCAGCTTTTATTTTTGTCGACCCCTGGGAACCTGATTTCGACTCCAAGGGGTCGCTATTGACCCCTTTTAGAATCCATAAAGCTGAAAGCAACATTTTACAGCTCCGAAGCGATGTACAAGTAGATATTTGTACATGGCAGCACCGATTAAGAACCATCACAAATCTTTTTTTTTTGCGTAGATTCTGAACAATGTTCCTTACATTTTTAACGCGAATAGTTCTACGAATAATGTAATTGGACCTGATAAACATTTATGGTTTAAGTTAAAGGATTTTTTCGGTAACAAGGGGAAACCTTTAAACGGTATTTACTCAGAATATCAACCACATAAATTAACAAATAAATTAATTATTATCTCTCCGACCGTTTACTTGTATGTGATTAGTAATTAATTAATTTAAATTTAGTAATTAATAAATTAAATATTTTAATACGTATGTAACTGTTTTTGTTTTTATTTCGTTTAAAACTTCTTAAAATAAAATAAATTTGTTAAAAGGGAAATAAAAAAAACAATTTAAATTATGTTTACAATTGATAAAGTGCAATAAAAATTAACACACCATTTAATTGCTATACATACGTACTATACATACCTACTGCATTATAGCTTAATAGCTGGATAATAGAATAGCTAGAAAGGAAATACCTAAGCGCTTAAGGAAATAATTAAACAATTACCAACAGCTAACGGTGTGGTGATAAATATGCCCAAATGAAGCTGCAGTGACGTAAATCACAGTAAATCTTTATCTTTTTCTGGTTTTACTATAAACAGGAAGGTAAGGAACTTTGGTAAGGATTTAGTAAAATACTTCTGTTCTTAATTATGTGCAGTTTACAGTGTGCGTTAGGGAGTTGAATTCAAAAGCGTGAATCAGTAAACAACAAGAATTATTCACTAAGACAATACGAGTACATCAACAGTCGACAAGAATTATGTTCCCTGGGAATCAAATCATTAGCGAGATAAGTTATGATAACTCACTTCTAGAGTTAATAGGTACCTACGCAAAAAAATATTATTGGTGTTATTTATTGAGCTAAATATAACAGTAACATCGCTATGAAATTGTGTTGGTAAATAAATTTATGAAAGCAATAGACTTCGTGAGAAGAATTTTGAGATCTGTTTAGCTAGTCAGTCGCTCGATTCAGCAATATTTTTATGAGAAATTCCTTTTTCACAATATCTCTTTGAAAATATTGTGAAAGAACTAGACATCTGCGATTATTTGCTTAGTACTAGTAGATATGTAATAGTGTGTAGTAATAGAGGGGTGTAAAGTGCAGAGTGTAGACACTGTTTTATAAATAATTCTTTGAATACATTTAACATTATTATTGTTATGGCATATTACATTACAATAATAAAGACATAGTATAGGACAGTCCTTTTATATTTCAAGTAGTTATAACCCGACAAAAAGTTATTTATAAATAAAGTTTAGACTCTAAACTTTAGAGTGATATTTATCATTCACTTTCTTTACTATCGAAAAGGGCCCCAAATGGGTTTGTGCCAAAGAGCCCCGACATTGCCTAATACGTTCGTTACAGCGTGAACATTCCCTAAGGCTCGACCTACAGGTCACATACAAGTAAACGGTCGGAGAGGTAATAATGCCCTTAGACAATACATCAGCTGTCAGCGAAAAATTAACCCTAACGTACACATCGGAACAGCCATTTGCAGAAGATATTTACAACCGGCGGCGCCAGACAGAGCCAATTACCCTTGACGGGATTGTAAATCGGTAGTGTGAACGTTTATTTTGATATTCCTTCTGCTTATTTACGTGTATCTAATGTCAAAGTGACAATTAATAACTTTTTTTATTTCTCACTCTAGCAGACCTATCCACATTGGATGAATGGTTCTACCTTCCATTCTTACTGCTTGTAACTCTGAAAGCTCCGTTTTTACTAAGCCAGTCCGTATTCTGGTTGAAACTATGGGAAATGAGGTGTTGGCGACAAAAAGATTTGTATGTTATAAAAAAAGTATTGTCATTATCAGTTGGGAGAGTCTAGGTTTTGCTACTATCGGTTTTTGCATATATTGTTTCATTTAATATAATTTTTTTTTGTAATTGTTTTCGTTCAGACCCACGTTCGGTGAGTACGAAACAAGGGTTTGAAAATGATAAAATTATAATACTTCCGAAAATATATATGTATAAGCAAAACAACAATAGTAACAAAGATCTAAAAAAAAGACAATATTTTTTGTTGCAAATGAAGCAATACAGTTGTGTTTCAGTGGAAAGGTGCAGTTGCCGGCCACATTTACATGAGGCGACCATCAGCCTCCGGGGTAGCAGCGCAACTGCATGCGATCTCAGGCAAGACACGAGGCTGCTTGAGGTTGGATGTAGATGTCCATGGGCAGCGACCACTTAACACCAGGTGGCCTGTATGCCCGTCTGCTACTTCATATCATTAAAAAAAAATTCTATCCATCAACTAGTCTTTTAATTAGGAATCCTGACACACTCGATGAACTCTTCATCTATAAAACATGATAGCTAATCTCGTTGAAATTAGATCCGAACGCCGTAAAAGGCGACGAGAGCCTTGTTGGCAGTGGAATGCGAATTTCGTATCATAAATCAAAAGATAAGTGTCTAGTGTCCACTAATGACCATCGGTCGCCAGGTGAAAGAACTCGACAGTCTGTAGTGTCCTCGTAATGTTGATGTAATGAAGAATATTCGTTAATAGTTACTTTAATATCAAATGTATAAAAATCTCGTGTCACAGTGTTTGTGGTGGAACTCCTCGGCAACGGCTTGACCTATTTTTATGGCATTTGGTCTCAGAATAGGTCTTTGGCTACACACTACGATTCCCATGCCATGTTACACAAACACGCAGACTGTGAACATAAACCTAAAGTCATCATTAAACTTCTACCCTGCTGGGAATCGAACCCTTCGTATGGCGGACCGACGGTAACTACTACACCATACGAGTGGTATTTGTTATCTGAATTCTGTTATCTAATTTGTAATATTTTCACTCGTATGTTTTCGCAATACTACCTCAGAATTACTTGCCTCCTTCGTAGCAACTGTGAATTCCACTAAAAATTGTTGTCCATATCTAATTGTGCAATATGAAAATACGCAGCATACGAATGCCGTTTCCTAACTGCAGTTAAGTCCATATAAGTTATACTTTAATAATTTCTTGAATGTCTATGGTTGCTGGATAGAATAAGATCGACATAACGACTTACAGAAACTTTAACCTATTTAGTTTTTCCGTAATATTTTTGTCAGAAACATGACTATTTTCAGATAATTCGGTCCAATTTGCCCCAACAGTAACATTTGTTATTACTCATTCACATATTTGCACAGAACAACTCCCACTTGTATTCTAATCAATTGGCGGTAATTACTCAAACTGTCGTGTAGGCAGTTACGCTATGATCTTAAGGTAGTTCAGAGATTGTATATTAACAGAAGTATCACTTGGATTTTTGCCTTCTTTGACGACCCGTCTTATCTAATGGTTACAATGCTGGTCCACTATCGAAATCGTCCTGGGTTCGATTCCCAGCAGCTCAGAAGTTTAATAAATTACTTTATATTTATATTTCCCCATGTTTTAGTCTATTTGCCCATGCAAGTGCTTGTAATTCCCCAATATCAAGCGCTAGAACTATTATGTTAACCAAGTCTTGTGCCAAGTTCTTGTGTTTTGATGGTGGATGCTGCAGATATGTTATTTGAAGCGAACATCCCAGTCCTTGAGTTAACATCTGCACGTATAATCTCAGACAGTATTACTTTCCTATTTAAGGATGGACTTTGGTTGCAGACCACTGATGACCACTTAACATCAGGTGGTCTGCGTGCTCGTTTGCCACTCATAAACGAAAAAAAAATGTCGGACCTTTTGAAAGTCAAACAGACTTAAACCTTAAGCGTGTTAGAATAAAGTACTGACACTAAACTATCTTTGATTGGTTAATTATACGTCAATAAATCAAGAGGATTTCACTAACAGTGACTCATTCGGTTATAAATGACTTTCGAGAGGTGTATCAAAATATAGTGAGGCGGAAATAGCTTAATTATAGATGATGCGGAGCTTCGACGAAGGAATATATGTACTTACCTACCTATTTCGCCCACGATTTATTGGCTTGGTACAGTTTATTAGCATGCTTGCACGATAAAGAGCATTCAAATAGGCCTTCAAGTCGTTTAAAACTTAGGTAAGTATGTTCTAGCTGAATCGTAAATGGATCTTGGTATATTGCGCCTGTAAGTCGCGTTGACTTCAATCGGTTTGAGACTTGGCCATTCGAACCCTGATCTAAGTGGAATTGTAACCCGGAAATCCAAGTTATTTCAAGAACTATCCAGAATACTTCAACGCCATAACATGAAAAGTATTTTTGTAAGTTCCAAAAAAGATAAAATAAAAATAAAGATGTATATTATTATATACACAATTATAGTACAAACAGACAACAGATAATAAACTTCCTTGTCGTATAATTTCGAGAATTGAACCAGAACAGTACGTTTAATATAATACGTGGAATTTATTTTTGTCTAC